>CAUYQG010137675.1:0-10533 GCA_963574415.1 Tarsius wallacei | reverse complement strand
AAAAAATTAGCCGGGCGTGGTAGCGCGCGCCTGTAATTCCGGCTACTCGGAAGGCTGAGGCGGAAGGATCGCCGGAGCCCAGCAGGTCGAGGCTGCGGTGGCCGGGAGCGGCCACTGCACTCCAGTCTGGGTGATCGAGTGGGACTCCAACTCAATAAAAAATATAAATAAATAAATCAAGAAATAGATAAAATAAAATTTGGACTCTTCCACTTATTAGCTGATGGTCTTAACAAAAGCCTCAATTTCTTACGTATCCTGTTAAAGTGGGAAAAATAATAGTTCCTTCTACATAGAGCTATTTTGAGATCAAATGAAATAAAGACAAATGTACTGAAAATCTTTGCTCAATTCCTGGCATATGAAAAACCTATAACAAAGGCTGGCTCATATGTCAGAGAAGAAGTCAAGTGCAAGTGCTTAATAACAGGGATGAGATGTTTGCTAAGCAATAAGATGCTTTGTTTCACTCTGGAGATTGAAAGTGAGCATTGTTTTCCATCGCAATTGTGAAGAAAATAATTTTGTTGAGAAAGATGGAGAATAATATTGGGAGAGAGAGGGAGTAAAATAAAGGGAGAGAGCACTATGAAAACTGTACATAAGAAATACATTTTAGAGACTATGCCTCTACTTGTCCTAAGAAGTCTTGGGACTTTCAGATAGTGAACATCTGATCCATGTTCCCGTGCGCTAACTTCTAATCTGAGTAAGCAATGCCCCAAGTGGACCCTAGTCCTGTGAACTCCACCAGTTCTAGCTTCTTAGCCTGATTGGCTTGGTTTCCCTTTACAAAGTCAGCAACTTTGAGGTCTCTGAAAAAAAGAAGCTTTCTGTGATATCCTATCCCAGTGCTACCCAGCCCTCTGCCAACACTTGAAAACTAGTTTGGATCACCATGCCTTTTCCACCACAAAATGCATGATGGAGTTTTCATGTTCTAAGAGAGTCTTGCTTCTTAGTTTGGCCTCATATACTTGACAGGGAGATGTTTCTGAAGTTCCCAGGGTCTGATACAATTGTAGTTCTATAGCATTTCCTGGTTTCACAAGCACAAAAAAAAGTTATTTGTTTTTTCTTGTCCATGGCATAAATCACAAGATATCACCTAATCAACGAAATAATCTTAATCAATGCTACACCGTCTGGCTTTCCATAACAATTCTAACTCCCCGTTGATGTTTTCCATCTTCCCTTCTGTTAGAACAGATGGTGCATGTTCTAGCCTCTTTATTATCTTTTTCTGACCGTAGTATTCTGTCCAGAGATCATTGTAGGAAACCCCCAGTGCTGTCAGCAGCAGAGGCCCTGTCTTGCCTGTTATACATTGTGATGATTCAGGCAGCTTTTGCTAATGACTTTCCTTTTCTAAACCTCAGCTTTCTTCCACAGTCACTTTCTGGCAAGTCTATAATTATTTGATAACACGACCACTTTAGCCTTCACATATCTAGGTGAGCTTTCTTTTCCAGGGAGAAGCAGAGTCCAGAGGGCATCCTTCCCATCAAACACGATGCTGTCTCACAAGAAGAATTTGCAATTAGCACCCACCAACAACCACAATGTCATCTTCTTTATTGTGTCTACTGTTCTCAGCATTAATTCGCCATGCCAAGGAAGTGGGCCCATTACATTTTTCTCACATACAACATTGCAGCTTAATTATATTAATCTTCCTAGACAACTGCCTTCCATTTATTTTTCTGTATAAGCCATATTGCACACTAAAATAGCAGCACAAACGAATAAAAACTTAAAATAATGGACGTATCTGAACATCAGTGGCACAGTGGTTTGAAAAAGAAGACAGTTTTGAGTCAATTCAAACTGTGGGTCATTTTAAATAACACTCATCAAACTTATCCTTTTCCTGCTGTGTGTGTGTGCTTGAAACTATCAACACCAAATTAATTCACAGATAGCAATATCCTCTCTCTAGAAATCATTTAAAAAGTTATATCCCCAAACAAGCTGATTTTCTGGCTTTTATTCTGATCTCCCCAAAACACAAATTCACATGATGCAATGGGTAGGAAATATAGCAGATAGACTAAGTTGAAAGAAAGCACTGGTATCTAAATTCCAAAGAATACACATCCGTCACCAAGTGGATAGATATGCCAACTTGGCACCATTTTTCTATAGTATCTGACAGAACTGAAAATCACAGTGCAGACAGATTTTATCAGAAAGGATTTTCAATTTGTTGTTTGGGAAGATAGATCTGCAAGTATCCTCTTTATCCCTAATGACTATAGAATGTAAATAATCTTGTCATAACCATATTTCATGCAAATTTTATCTCTGGCTGAGGTAGATTCCTCTTTAGGCAATTTCTTTCTTCCTTTTTTTTCCCTCTGACCATCCAGTACAATACATGTTTGGTCCTCCAGTTGAAACAGAGCCAATAAACTTAAAACTTTGCATGCTGTGGACCATACTACCATGGGGCATATCAACTTTGTTGCCTTACCAGAACAGTTTCTCATGTTTCCGGTCTGACTTCATGTAAAAGATCTTGTATAGTGTACATAGGCCATGTTTGACTCTTATTACATTTTCCAAACCACAAACAAGAGGTATGGGCATTAGGCTGTGGGCAAAGTCTCTCATTTTCCACTTACCTGCATGACTAGAACTTGTTTACCTAAGGAAAAATAACCACCAGCGTTGTTTTTATTTCCCTCCAGAAATTTAGGCCAATACTATACAATGCAAATTTTATTCCAAACCTTTATATATATAGCTGAGACTTTACATAATTCTTCCTTTACTGGTGGGGTTTCTAGGATTTGGGACACCTTTGGCTCCTCCTTTTCTGTTCAAGAGGAAGAATGGAAATGTTTCATTGTGCAATTGTTGATTGTATTACTGTTCTCTATTTGCATGCTCTCTGATGATCTGCATGTGGGGGCAGTCAAAATGTCTCAGAGTCATTTCCCTATAAAACTATTTCCTTGCTGATAAGGATTCCCATAAGCATGGCTGAGGGAAGTGGGTCAGGCTGGATTTCTAAAAGTGTTTATAGAAACATCTTCCAGATTGAGCAATATACTCCAGGCTTTAATAAGGTATCTAAAGTGTTCAAGCTTTTCTCAAGTCATGCATGAGAAAAATTCCAAATGTCTCCCCTTTCTCTTTCTTTCTTTAATTCATAAACATGGTCTTCATCCTGCACAAACTTTATGATCTCATATCTAATTACAATGGGGACTTTTTAAAAGCAGTGTTTATTGCCTTTCTTTATTTTCTACACACCACAAAATATTTTTAGATATGATCTCTCTTTTTTTATTATAGGTTTTTAAACACTTTTTTCAGTGTCATTCTTATTCCAAGTAGAATGAAAACATAGTTAATTAATTTAGCAGATACTCCAAATAGTTTTCCAGATATGATTTCTAGGTTGTTTTGTAATTACAGATTTTTATACTTTCCTTAATTTCATTCTTACCCCAAGTAGAAAGCAAAAACTGAATTAAGTAGTATAACCAGAACCTCTATTTTTGCAAATTGTGCAGAGTCCTAATGTTCTGTTTAATATATTCGTTTGGAATCTTGTTTCGGGTTTTTTGTTTGTTTGTTTGTTTGTTTTTTGAGGATTTTATTCCCTCTCTGCCATACTGCCTGTGAAATCCGAGTTTCCAAATCTGGAAAAAGGTGAATGTTAGAATCCTCAGTAGGAATCTCTTGGAATGGTGTGGGATGTGTTTCTGATGAGGATGGTTCATTTCAATGTCATTCAAGATTACTTAGTGCTAACTTATTTGCACCTAGTGAACATAAGTGTTCATCGCATTAATTCATGCACTTACTGATTTAACATTTATGAAATACGTCTCTATGTGATAATTTCTTTGTGGACTCTGAGGGTATAAGACGATTAAGATACAGTTCCTGGCCCCAAGAAACATATAGTTTAAATGAAAAGACCACACCTGAATGACTAAACCTAAGATTATAAGAGCAGGGACTTGCCAGTTTTAATAAACAGCTGTCATATGTCTAGAAGTGTCTGGCACATCAAAGATACTTAGTGGATATTTGTTGAATAAACCAGTGTCTAATAGGGCATAATGATGGCAGAAGCTTAGTCTATCTTTTCACTGTTATATCCCCAGCACCTAGAACGGTGCCTAGTTTGTAAAAGGAATTCAATAAATATTTAGCACTAGCAATGGGACTTGCATATGACTGGTATTTGATGATGATGATGACGATGATGACGCTTATGATGATGGTAACAATGATAATAAGGAATATATATTAGCACTTACTATATGTCAATACTTGTTTCCCCCAATCACATGCTCTTTATAACAGTCCTATGAGGTTGAGACTGTTACTGTCTTCATTTTCAGATGAGGAAAAAGTTAAATAACTCATACAAGGCACACAGCTAGTATTTATGAATCTGAGATTTGAAAGCAAAGGTTCTATGTCAAGAACACACCCTCTTAAACACTTTGCTATCCTGCCCAATGCGTGTTTGCTCAGTTGACTTGTATTCAACTACAGCCATACCTCTGAGAGTCTTGAATAACAGGCTAACTGGTCTGGATGTTATTCTCCGTTTTCCCTACGGTTATGAATTGGATTGCTCATATTTCTCTAGCATTTCACAGCTTTCACATATATTACTCCATGGAATCCTCACTTACTGAATGCTTCTGAGATATATTTTAGAAGAATGACTCCATCGATGGTTACTAACAGATAACAAAGAAGTAAAAATCTAAAAACAAAAGAGCATACAGCTCCTCAGAAATAGTTTGATAGCAGGGACTTTCCTGAACCAAGGTGATAGTTGTAGGAATGAAAATAATTTGCTTTATAATATGCACAGATTGCCTAGGTGTGACCAGTAAAGGAGGTAAAGATCATGTCAGTGGTTTAAGTACAGCTGACTGAGGGTCTGAAGGCAAAATTCACTGATTTTTTTTTTTTGAGTTGGAGTGTCACTCTGTCACCCAGGTTGAAGTGCAGTGGCACAGTGTTTATGATCACTGCAGCCTTGACCTGTTGGGCTCAAGTGTTCCTTCCGCCTCAGCCTTCCAAGTAGCTGGAATTACAGGCATGTGCCACCATACCTGGCTAATTTTTTTATTTATTGTAGAAATGAGGTCTCACCAACTTGCCCAGGCTGGTCTCGAACTCCTGGGCTCAGGCAATCCTCTCCTTGGCCTCCCAAAGTGTTGGGATTATAGGCATGAGCCACTCTGCCAGGCCTTATTTACTGAAAATTTTTTTTAATTGTCCCACAAGATAGTTTGATATCATACAGAATATTTAGAGTTTTAAACATGTTGGCTCTAAAGCAGGGATCAACAAACTTCAATCCACAGACCAAATTAAGCCCACTACTACGTTTGTAAATAAAATTTCACTGAAACACAACCACACCCATTGGTTTACACATTGTCTATGTCTTTTCCCCAGTTACAACAGCATTGTTCAGTAGTTGCAACAGAGAACATATGACCCACAAACCTCCACTATTTTCCCTGCTTAAAAGTAATAGTAAAAATCTAACAGAGAGTTAGAAATACTATCTTGAATCTCATGTGCATGTTCTATCTGTTCTTGAAAGGGTGCAAGTATGTTTCTAAATATTCAGTTAATTAATCAATGTTCCTGAACTCTGAAACTGAGATAGACAGGCTTGCAAAACAAATCTCCTCATACATAAATTATGCATGTATCAACCTAACCTAGGCAGGGTCCCAAGACACTCACCTATAATTGAATCAATTTAATTCATTACAACTCAAAAAACATGTATTTAACAATGTTCTTAGGGCTCGATGGGAAGTGATAAAATGAGTACAGGAAAAAATGATAGTGAGATAAATAAAATAAAGTAATAGTTACAACCTTACTGAGATGTTAAAGTGCTCAGACACAAGGAATTCTACCAAATAAAACCCATTTTCCTTCTCCTACAACATTCTTAAGTTTCTTCTTGTCTTTCCTCTTTACCTACCTGTAAGATCACCTTTAAGTTCCTCTTCATCTGCTGAATGTAGTGGAATGAAATAAGCACTTCTGTGAGAGGCCAGTGACTCACATTCTGGCTCTCTTTTGTCACTTCCTGGATGTCTGTACTTGTTAATCATTTAGTTTCCTTGACGTTCATTTTTTTTTCTTCTAAGTGGTGATTATTTCCTACAAGTTGAACAGCAGGAGTCCGGCATTATCTCCTGAATTCACTTCCCTAAGATCTCAGTTTCTAAGACTCTAGACTCATTTGGACTCCTCACTGCACTGACTTCTACTGATATGCTACATGTACATGAATACTTTATGTAGTGGCTTGGATGTGTCCCCCAAAAGATATATTCCATCTGGAACCTCATAATTAATAATTTAATTAGTAATTTTATTTGGAATAAGATCCTTTGCAGACCTAGATTAGGGTGGATCCTAAATCGATGGATGGATGTCCAGATAAAGACAGAAAAGAATCTGTGAACAGACATGGGGAAGAATACCTTGTGAAGACTGAGAGAGACTGGATTGGTACATCAACAAGATGAGGAATATTAAGGATTGCCGATAGCCACCGGAAGCAGAGAGACATGGAACATGTTCTCCCTCAGAGCCTCCAGCAAGAACCCATCCTGACTGACATTTTGATTATTTAACTGCTTGTCTACAGAACTGCAAAAAAATAAAAATAAACAAAATTTTGTTGTGTCAAGCTGCCAAATTTGTGGTGATTTGCTGCAGCATCCCTAAGAATCAATATTCTTTATTAAATAATTTCAATTTTCTAATTCACTATGCTACAGAAAATTGATGCATTACTATCTGCTTTATGTTTTTCCCTGTCTTACAGACTGCAAGGATATTTTGGGAAATTTTTCAGTGGTTTCTTGGCTAAGTAATGCTATGGACCTTGAAGAAACAGTATCCCTCATTTTTTAAAAATTCTAATGTGAGTTCTGCATCTCCTAGAAAATAAATATTCTTAGCTAAAAATATTTTTTTGAAAAACATATCCCAACGATTCTATTAGGAACCTTTGGACCTATTTATCAAATGACTAGCTGGCAAGATATAGCTGTTTTTTAACATCACATTCTAGCATATTAAATGCACACTTACCTTTCAATATAGACAATTAATGCCATCTGCTTTGCTTCTGGACTCCAAGACCACATGATTGTGTGTTCAGACAATTTTCACACTTGGAATTAGAGTTTTAAAATAAATAAGATGTTTTCCATTCCAAAAAGTGGCTGAATGGCTGACTTTATTTTGAAATTTAAAATGCCTAGCATTTATGAATGTTAACTCACATTTATTAGCAAGATTTCATCAATTATGTAATAAATTGCTAAATGTCACTATTGTGTTTTACTCCCAAAGTAACTACATGCTATATGCTTAGGAAAATATCATATAATTATAAAGTAATTCTGGGTTCTAGTAGATTACTTAGTAATTATACTTAATACTGTAGTTCCAATAGTGATTACTATGAAAGCTCATTATAAAAGGCAGAAACAGTCACGTATATATTCATAATTATATCTGCCACAATAGAAGTTAATGTTAATTGAAGTGATTTATAGTTATTATGGTAACTCAATTAAAAGTATGTGCTAGTAGTGATAACCGACGTTCAAAAGAACAAAGTATCATATCAGTACCAGAAAACTTAAAGGAGAGTCACCTTGACCTAATTCTGTCTGGTTTCCCTTACTCTGGAAATGCTTCCAATATTCTCTTTCTATGAGCTCATTTGTTTTTTTCTTTCCAGTACCTAGGATGGCATTTGGCATCTGGAAGTATAATACTCTATAAACATGTACTAAATAAATTGATAAATATTTCATAATATTTATTATGATACACCTAAAAATTAGATAATAGGATCCATCTAAAATTATTCATAAGTAGATTATGAGATTCTAAATTGATGTTCTTAATATTCTATGGTCATTGACCCCTGTAGGAATATGATATGAAAGTTCTTATATTTCCTCAGTAAAGTGTGTATAAATACAAAGTTTTGCAAACAATTTCAGGAGGCCCAAGGACCCCTGGAAGTTCACGATGGAACTCAAGTTAAGAACAGTGATTCTGGAGAAGAGTAGAATTATATGACCTTTACTATATTCCACTTGGGGTGTGGGGCCATCCCTAGGAAACTGATAGTAGATTGTTTTCCTAGTTTCTCCTTTCTCTACTATCTTAGAAAAGTATGTAGAAAATTAAATCATGACTGCACTCATTATTTAATTTGCTTCCCAATCACTTTTAAATTGTCCAACATGGGAAATTAAACAAAAATTATCCATTTGATAGGTGGCAACAAATAACATATATTTCCACACATAAAAATACATCCCATTGAAATGACAAATGTGAGACATACAATTTCTTGTTCATGGAGGATATTTGGTTCTATTGCTGAAACCTTGTTCATAACACATTCCTAAATGCAGATATTTGTTTCAGTGTAGGCATGAGAATATGAATATTGACAAAAGTGAAATGTTTCACAAGGACTGACTGAGAGCTGAGTTACAAAGTTCTAAAAGAAAAAGCCTAAGAAAATGAGATATCAATCTCAAGAGACCTGAAAATCATACAAATTTTGGAATTTCTCTGGTGACTCAAACACCTAGGACCTCAACGCATTTCTCATACTTTTCCTCCACATCTTTGCATGACTGAGCGTGGCCTCAACATAAGTTCTGAGAGAGTACTTAATACAGAACATACCTGCCATGTTATTTATTATGTCAACAGGGAATTTATTCTCAATCCCTATTCCTCAGCTATATAATATACTTTTTGCATCTTTTCTAATCTACATAATCACTCATCAGCTTGAGTGATTTCTACTCACGTGTCAATGTTGCTGCTTTTTTTTGACATTACCTGAAAAATTGGTTTAACATATTTTAACTGACATACTTTTGTATGCAAATAGATACCACAGATAGATATATTCAATAGTCATTCCTCCATCCTTCCACTCCCCAAATGAGTTCAGTGCTCATGAAATGAACTGAATTTCCCTGAAGAATTAAATTCATTACATTCGTTCCTCACAGACACAGGTGATATCTGGATACACAGATAACCCAACTAGAACTTTTTCATCATACCTAGAAGATCTGTTCTGAGAGGGAAGAGAAGTCTGTTCCCACGATGAATATGCAGCTTAAGATGTCTTTTCATCCCGAAGTAGAATAATGTGTAAAGCTCTCCAGCTACAAAGCAATAAACAATTGCAGAAAATAATTGATGTAAGCAAATTATCTCAAAAATATTTATAGCCATCATTTGACCCAGTGGTAAATCCTAAGGTTCTGAGTTTAAAATCAAATCCAAAGATGCTTCCTTGGCATTTGACAAGAGAGATTTATGCATTGGAGTAATAGATGGCTTAAAGTTAAAACTTTAGACCACGTGCAAATACATTTCTCTCTCTTCTATTTTCAGTTATCATTTTGGAAGTCTAAAAGCTACTGTTTCTGCTCTCATTCTAATTTCGTATTCTGATATACTCACATGGCAATCTCAAAGACTTGAAGAAAACATGCAAAGCAATTCAAATGTAAAACTTTTTTTTTTGGAGTTGATGTCTCACTCTATCACCCAGGCTGGAGTGCAGTGGCACACTTATGGCCACTGCAGCCTCAGCCCGCTGGGCTCAGGTGATCCTTCTGCCTTAGCTTTCCAAGTAGCTGGAACTATAGGCACGCACCACCGTGCCCGGCTAATTTTTTTATTTATTGTAAAGAGGGGGACTTACCAATTTGCCCAGACTGGACTCTAGTCTAGCAACACTCTCTGAAAGGACTCGAACCCCTGGACTCAGGCAATCCTTTCGCCCCAGCCTCCCAAAGTGCTGAGATTACAGGCTTGAGCCACCGCACCTAGCTTGAAACTTTTTTTTTACCTTTTCAACTATTTTTTCATTTATTTTCATTTTAACTATTCTTAAGACTACAGAGTTCCGTAACACTAAGGAAATTTACTTTTTTGTGAAACCAACATCCAGAATTTTTTTCACCTTGCAAAGCAGAAACTCTACTTCCACCAAAAAACAACTCACCATTCCTGCTCTAACCCTTGATAACTAGCATTTCACCTTTTCTCTTCGTGAATATGGCTACTCTAGGTACTTTATAAGTGGAATCCCTTTGTGATTGATGTCACTTAACCTAATGTCCTTCAGGTTAATCCATCTTGCAGTATATGTCAGAATTTTCTTCCTTTTTAAGACTGAATAATATATTATTGCATGCATATAATACATTGTGTTTGTCCATTCATATATCTGTGGACACAAGAATAGTTTCCACTATTTGGCCATGATGAATAACGCCATTATATAATAATAATAAAGTAAAAAATAAATCTACAAAAGTCTTCTTGAGACTTTCAATTAATTTGAGTTATACACAGAAGTGGAATTGCTGAAATATGTGGTAATTCATTTTGAGTTTTTTTCTGTAACTGTCATTTTATTCTATGAAATAGCCATACCATTTTAAAGTCCCATCAATATTG
>CAUYQG010137673.1:0-13525 GCA_963574415.1 Tarsius wallacei | reverse complement strand
AAAACTCACACTTGATACTTTAAAGTTACTTTATTTATTCTAGTAGAGGACTGGATTTTATAACTATTTTTTTCTTTTTAATTATACTTTTAGTTTCTATATAAGATTATTTGTTTAATTTTATGAATTTTTATAAATATTGCTTTTTTTTTTGTCTGTATGTTGCAAGGAGGAAAATGGTCCAACTTGATTTTCCTCACTATTGACAGATAAACTGCTACATTTATTTATTTGTCACTCCCTTCTCCTACCTGGATGACAAAGAAGTATTCCCAGAGTACAAGTCAAAAAAGATTGCATGAAAAAAGCAGACACAGAAGAGCACATAATAAATGAATTCATCGATATAAAATCAAACACAGGCAAAACGAATCTGTAAAGTTACAGAGATAGCAGTTACTCCAGCAGGGGGAGTGATGTAAGAAGTGTACAGGGGTTGCTGGGAATGTTTGCTGTTTTTATCTGAATGCTGGGTACATGGCTGATTTCACACATTTAGTCAAAATACGTTGAACTCAAAATATAGCTTCAATACTTTTCTGAGTGAATACTGTACTTCAATAAAGTGTGTATTACAAAGATATATATATAATTTCTTTACAAGCAAGATACGCTAAGCATTTTATATCCTGATGCACATTTAATGCTCATAAAACTACTGTTATTTGTCATTATTATTTTCTTTTTTCTTTTTTTTTTTTTTTTGAGTTGGAGTCTCACTTTGTCGCCCAGACTGGAGTGCAGTGGCCGGTGATCCTTCTGCCTCAGCCTTCCAAGTAGCTGGAACTACAGGCGAGCGACACCACGCCTGGCTAATTTTTTGATTTATTGTAGAGATGAGGACTTGCCAAGTTGCCCGGGCGGGTCTGGAATCCGCGGTCTCAGGCAATCCACTCACCTCAGTCGCCCAAAGTGCTGGGATTACAGGCTGAGCCACCGAGTCCAGCTGCCATTATTATTTTCATTCTGTACATTAAACACACACACACACACACACACACACACACACACACACACACACACACACACACACACACACACAGAGAGATAGTGGGAGACAGACAAGCCCACAGTGTCTCTCTCTCTCACACACACACACACACACACACACACACACACACACACACACTCTGAGAGTTATAGTGGTAGAATGACTTGCCCAATGTCACCAGGCAGGAGGAAGTTCATCCGAGGACTGAGTTTAGACTCTCCTTCAGAGTCTGCCCTTGCTCCTGCCAAGCAGGTTTGCTGTACTTTAGACATTTCCATGCCAAAAGGAGGCAATTGCCTTGGCTAGTGTTGGCCAAAGTCGCCCAGCTTCTCCCCATCTCCATCTCCATCAACTTTAGCATAATTTCTTCATTTGCTACAACATGTTTAATGCATTTTTTGGCCCAGGGAAGGGGGTGGGGCTACTAAAATTTTGCTTGCAATCTCACTAGTCAGTTTGTTTTTATATTCCGCATCTCTCTTAAATTGCCTTTTTGTTAATATGGCTTTGTGTTAAGAACAAAATCAGATTTTTTAAGATGTGTAAATCAAAAAGTTAAATTATTACTTCTAACAACAATTACTATTCAAGGATAAAGAAAAAGTTCTAATTTTTAAATATTCAAATTTTGCATGCACAAAGCTTGTGCTTGTCTCAATAGAGTATTTCATGAGGGACAGTTTCTTAATGCAGATGAGACAATCTGTCTTTGCTAAAGAATGTTCTCTTTGGGGGAAAAAATAGGTTCCATTTCAACACTCTACAAGTGATAAGTGAAGCATTTCAAAAATAGAAGCTCCTAAGATGTGTTGATGAGACAATATGTCAGCGCTAAGAAAAAAGTCTGCTTGAAAAGGCTAAATTTCACCCTGTCCCCACATGCCAGTTATTTAAATTTCCACAGCTGTGTAGCACTAGTAAACCGTATGCTTCAGGAAATTAAAGAAGAGATGCTTATTTTCATTCAGTTATTGATATTTACTGAAAAATATATATTTCTAAAAAATAAACACTGAATTAAAATTTCTCTTTTAGCACAATAAAATCACACTTTTTACAATGGCTTTTGTCTTATGAAGAAAAACACTTAACAAATTGGTAGTACACAGGTGAGCAAAACATAAGTCACCTGCTCATTTTCATCTTGATGAGATTATATGAATGAAGACACCTGAATGTAGTTGTGGTTTTTCTCTTTTGCCTGTGTGGTCTAAGATAGAATTAATTGCCTGTCAGTTTTTTGCACTTAGGAAAATTAGAAAGTTAGAGTAAATTTTCCTCAAGTTTCTCTAACCTTAATATTTCTTATTCTATGATATGCAAAATTGTCCTACCACAGCCTCCTTTCTGTTTAAGTAAGGAAGTCTAGCTGTCAGGGATGTTTTTTGTTCGTGCCATTCCCACAAATTCAATGCCTTTCTTATGTTCTTGATTTACTTATTGCTTATTTTTACTTCTAGAAAATAAAAGTCACATCTATAAGGGAATCTTCCTCCAAATTGAATGACTCGATCGATTCTTTTAATATTAGCTCCCATTACTTTTATACTCACCTATGAAGCTCTATGGTAAAACAAACAAACAAATCAATCAATCAATCGATAAAACAGTTTTATTGAAAGAGTTAGGGTAAAGGGTATAGACCTCAAATCAGCCCATGTTTAACAAATATTAATGATGGGCATGGAGTTTCTAGTAACATATGATGGGCAAAATATATATTCCTATTATCTTCATTTAGTCTAGGAAAAGTACTGTCCTTCATTATTGACATTTGAAGAAGAGAATACAAAACAAATTATTTAGCTTTGCTTTTATATTTTTCTTCTGCTATATTTTTTCCATCTCTGCATGTTATAACACTTAGAATTTGACTGTTTAGGTAAAATTTAGTAAAAATATTATCCCTTACACTTTCTAGAATTTGTTCTGTTAGGTAGCAGTGAGACACGAACAGGAAGTGCCCATCTCAGGGAGTACCTTGTCTCCAACCAGACCCAAGATATTCTAGCCTCAGCTCAATCTCTGCCCCAAGTTCCTAATTTTACATGGAAAGTCTCTCCTTCTTGTGGTTACACCATTCTGCTTATTACAGAACTTTGTGCACCTGAGACTTTCCAAACCTGCACACTTGCATATTAGATGCCTAAAACTGTCTTCATATATCCTTTGGGTTATTACCATATCAATGTCATTGGTTAGCATTGTGGTTTTAATCTCCTCCAATTCCCACTTAGTATCTATGCGCTTAGATATTCATGTAAAACTCACATGTGCAGGTCCAGAAAGTTACATAACACAAGACCTGTTCATAAAATCATTAAAAAAGCAGATGGACAGGAGGAGAACCAGGAAAAAGAAAGCAAAAGAATCCCATAAAACAAAATCCTACAGTTAGGTTAGGGCTTACTCTCAGGCAGCCCGCGCCCAACTTTTTTGCTACATTGGAACGTACTCTTGCTTTTCAACAATACTGTGGCTTGAACTTGCATTTGTTCACGCCGAGTTTTCAATTATCTATAAACGAGACACAAGAGCCAAGAACACAATGTAGATCTTGCTAGCCCAGCAACCAGTTCTATTTCCATTTATTCATTTATTCTAGCACAAAAGCCCAAAACTAATCACATATCACTTTGTAATATCCTCACACATCTCAAAGAAATTTTTATTTGTACATTCTTACCAGAGCATTTGTATACATTATTAAAGTACGTTGATTTTTTTAATTTGAATAAATGTATAGGATACATGTGCAATTTTGTTACATACAAAGATTTCATAGTGGCATAGGGCTTTAAGGTATCCATTACTCAAAAAAACATGCATAGTGGTCAGGGTAGCCATTGACCATATAACGTACATAGTATTCAGGTCAGAATTTTTAGGTTATACATTGTTTAATTAACACACATTGTGATCAGGGTAGTCATTATTCAAATAACATACATAGTAATCAGGTCAGGATTTTTAGGTTATCCATTGATCAGTTAACACACATTGTGCCCACAAAGTAATTTCTCATCCTTCACTGGCTTTCCACCTTCTTACCCTCCAAGTTTTCATTCTGTATCGTCCCACTCTCTACATCCATGTGTATACACTATTTAGATCATACTTATGAGTGAGAATATATAGTATTTGACTTTCTGTGTCTGACTTGTTTCACTTAAGATAATGGTCTCCAGTACCACTTATCATGCCACAAAAGACAGGAATTTATTCTTTTTCATGGCTGATTAATATTCCATTGTATATATGTACACATTTTATTGATCAAATAATCCATTGATAGACACTTAGGATGATTCTATGTCTTTGCTGTTGTGAATATGTTGTGATAAATACACATGTGCAAGTATCTTTTTTATATAATTATTTCTTCTCCTTTGGATAGATACCCAGTAGTAGGATTGCTGGAGTGAATGGTAGTTTTATTTTTAGTTCATGGATCTGTGTCATGAATTTCCTGGTGCTCCTTTAATGCCTAGATAAACCTGTCTTTGTGGCTTTTTTTGATTGTTTTTGTGTAATTGATCAGACCCCTCAATCCATGCAATTATGACAACTTACAGAGATAATTAGAAATGTAAGTTTTTTGAGCAACATTCCTTCATCATTTCAAGATATAATGCATATCTGCCAAAATTATATTTCTTTGCTCTTTCTTTCAAACATTTTTAAAGTATGACTAATAAAATTTATCTGCTTTAATGATCATCTTAAAATGGAAGTCCCTATTTATACATTTAAAACTCAAATGTAGGGAGCAGAACATGTCACGTAAACGACATATAAATCATATAAAAATGCCAAGTTTGAAATAAATAAACATGCCTCTTTTTTCATGAGACAATGACTTGTTTCTTATTTTAAAGGTGTTATAAAATCAATAGTTTTCTTATTTCTACTGTCACCTGGAGGTGAAATATTAATATTGCTGTCATTGTTTTACTTGCCTTGAC
Organism: Tarsius wallacei; assembly: GCA_963574415.1. Lineage (NCBI taxonomy): Eukaryota > Metazoa > Chordata > Mammalia > Primates > Tarsiidae > Tarsius > Tarsius wallacei. The sequence continues at coordinate 8,569 of CAUYQG010137673.1, read as the reverse complement.
ACTTCTCAGCAAATGCAGAAAAACAACTTGTTTCTTGTCTAACGCATTGGAGACCAATATACTGATAACAACAACACATCCACTTACTCCTGCTGCTTAAGTACACATAAATACAACAGCTTACAGAATTCCAAATTAATGAACTATAAATACATGGTTAAAAATTGATAACCTTAAAACAAATTTTTGAATGATAAAACAAGTTGCAAAGTAATATATAAAGTATAGTACTATGGGTAAATTGTTGTAAACTATTTAAAACATCATATATATTTATAAATCATAGTATAAGATATGCATCAGAGTAATAAATCACCACATCAGGATATGTAAGGCAATGGAATAAGAAACTATGACTGTCTTTGTAATTGTTTTAACTGTGAAGACATTTGAAGCACATGTGGCAAAATACTAAACAAAACTGAAGAAAACACACAGACACACACCACACTGGTTCACTTGCAATCCTGCAGCTAGATAGCAGTCAACCTGAAATTTTGATAAGAAAGCATGGCACTTCTTTGTGATCTTTGTTAAGTCACTTGATATCTTGATGTGTCAATTTCTTCATCTGTTTCCTACTCCCTATGTCTCTTTATGCTTTAGGTCCCCAATTATATACAAACCTATGTTTTATCATATATATTATCATAAATCTAAAATTTAGCTAATCATGATTAGGTAAAATCTTTTTCAAAAGTTGAAGTTTACAGACCAAAGGAAATTTTAATCATGCATAACAGAATTAGCTTAGTTGACCCTATATGTATAGTAAATGTTCAGTTTTTTCAAGTTTTACAGAAATATCACTCTCTCACAGAATCTATATGCAGTTCAGTATATTTGTTTCAAAATAAATAACTTGAATTTGTAATTTCCCAGTGTCCATTTAGTTATGTGTTAATTGTTTATTTTTTATGCAGTTATATATAATAAAATATCATTATGGAAAGGACCCTAGAGCTTGCTTCTTAATAAATATTTTTATTCAGATTAGAAAAAAGACAATCCATGTCATAAAGGAACAACTTTCCAAACATATAATTTTACATATTTCAAGGCTAATAAGTGAAATGCAGGTTGTAAGATTGTAGTTACTCACTGAATTACCAACACATTAAGAAGAGAGCAGGTCTTCTGAGTTTCTTCCAGGCATCTGCTCAATCAAATAACAAAATATTTTGACTAATTGCCATTAACATTATTCATCAAACTTTCCTTTTAGTCATCACTGACCATCATCATGATTAGGGCTAAGACAATTTTTAAAATTTATTTTTAGTTTATACCTAGTAACTATCACAAAAAAAACAGACTTTCAATAAATGATTGATGAGTAAATGAATATATTTTTACTATGTATCAGATTCCAGTTAGCTTTTTAAACACTTTATTTTATGTTCAATTGGGAAATAATAATTGTGTATATTTATGGAGTACAATGTTATGTTTTGATACATGTATCCATTAAGAAATGATCATGGCAGTTGTTTTAAATGTATTTTGTTACATTATATTAGTACAACCCTGTGAATAAAATAGGATTATCTGTTCTATTCACTTATGAGACATTAAATAACTGTTCTTGGTTTATACAATGTTACAACTGAGATTCATACATGAAGTATTCTGACATCAGATCAATCGTATTTGTTCCTATTTACTAATGTTTGATCAAAACATGTCACCCCACCTTAATCCTTCATTTTACTTCATTCACGCAACCCACACACATAAATGCTATAAAAGTATTGTGTTCTTAAATAATAGACACATTATAATACTTGAGTTAAACACAAATGTACATAATTCCACCAAAATCTAATTTTGGGGAAAATTAGATTAATTCATAATATCATGTTTTTATATAGTAATATACTATTTAACACATTCATTTATTCAGTACTATTGCTTTTATATTTCAGTTATCAATTTTTTCCTCACTTGAGGAGAAGTAGCAAACATTTTTGCACATGAAAGTAGATACAAAGATTTCTAAAAAAAAATTACTGAATCAAATATAACACATAAAAGGATTAGACATTACAACCACATGAAATTTATTTCAAGAGTAAGAGACTAATTCAACACTCATAAAATAAATGTAATTCATCATTATAATAGGCTGAATAAGAAAAATAATAAGATGCAAAAAAAAACTTTCCACCAAATTAAACACCCATTTGTGATTATAAATTCTCAAATCACTCACTTTTTAAACATAAAATACAAGTTATATACAAAAACGTGTATCTACATCATACTTACGAATGAAAGAATGCAACTTTCTCTCTAAATTTAAGAGCAAATCAAGGTTTTTAAATTTTTTTTTTTTTTGCCTTCCCAGTCTCCTTCAACATTATACTAGAAAACTCAATTCATGCGGTGCAGTAAGAAAAAGAAATGCAAGAAACTTAAATAAGTAAGAAAGAATAAAATTGCATTTTCTTATAGATGAAATTATGTTCAATGTAAAAAAAAATTATGTTTGTATGTTAAGCATTGTAATGTGAAATTATTTTGTTAAATTTAAAGTTTCAGGAAGTTAACTTGTCTAAAATACAATATATTTTATTCAGTATTATAAAATACTACCAATAATTTTTCACTGTACTCACATCCATATAATTAGTGACTCTTCTTGAACACTAGGTCTAATCACTATTCTATGTAATGAACCAGGGTGATGTGTTGTGGAAAGGAAATGTGTTCACAGTTTCTGTGAACTAAATTGTGACATAGATCTGGAAAGCTGATATTCCCCTGTAGTATAGCAGTGAAAATGTATTCCTGGCCTTACCAGCTGAAGCAAATTGCTTATAGACAGCCTTATAAACATGTATGGAGAAAAAACCATTTGACAGACTAATAGGCTACATACTACATAAGAGGGGATATATTAATTTGTTGAAGCAATAAAACCACATATATTATAGCAGCTGCAATTGGAGGCAACAGCTGGATATATTTATGATAATTTATTGCTATCATCCAAGACCTACCTGCATTCTGCACAGACCAAATAGGAGAGTTGTGTGAGGATGAGGTGTGATACTCCAGCACCTTCCAGTTCCGTCATGGTAATACTAATCTCATCAATCCTCCAGGAATGTGACATTGATTTTTGTTTACTATTTTTTCTTGACAGAGAAAGTTCTAGTCATTCCCACTTGGCATTTGCCACCAGAATAACCCTTATTTCAAAGGTCAGGGAGCCATGGAAGCCAAAGATCTGATAGCTGCTTCACATGTATTATGCATTCTGAAACTAGGAAAATAACCACACAATATGTTCATGCACCCGCTGGGCCTCCTCTGAGACCAACCTAAAATTAAAATTTCATTGACTGTCTGAGCTCCATAAGTCTTTATTCTGACTGATGAACCACAGTCACATTTTGGGTATCCTGGAATCAGAATCATTTCAGCGCTAGTATCTGGTAGTTTCTGAAGTTTTAGATTATTTATTTTTCCCAAATTCATACTTATCCCAGTAAAAGGCTATAACTCCCTTTGGGAAGACTGAGAGGAAGATTAACAGTAAAAATTTTTATCAGTGTACTAGGTTTCTTTCTCAATGGGATATAACCTTCTCTTCAAAATGTATTGAGAGGCAGTGACTTTTTATTATTCAAGTTAGAGGTTTGTTCACTTTACCTAGAATGTTTCTGCTTATATAGATCAAATAAGAATTTAGTAGAATTTCTACAATTTCACATCTACGAACACCATAATCAACTAGCTGACATCAAAGATCTGTGCAAGTCAAAATGCTGTATTCTGATTACAGTCCATCCAAGTTGCTGAAAAGTTCATAATTTTGTCCTTTTATGGCTGCATAATATTCCCTCCTGTTTATGTACCACTTTTTTTTTTTTCTCCAGTCTACTTTTGATGGGCAGCACAGTTGGTTCCATGTGTTTGTTATTGTGAATAGTACTGGAATAAACATGTATGTGCAGGTATCTTTTTTATAGAATGATTTGAGTTCCTCTGGGTATATTCCCAGAAGGGAGATTGCTAGGTCATACGGAAGGTCAATTTTTAGATCTTTTAGGAATCACCATTTTTTCATCTTGGAGTAAAGAATACTATTAGCCTCATAAGGTTGTTGTGAAGAGTAAGTGTAATTGCTACATATGGAGTCTTGACACTGCTAAATAATTGTTAGCTCTTATTATGTTTATAAAAAAATTGTTCTGTTGAATCTGTAAAATAAAGTCACACCCCTTTATGATGATGTAGTATCTCTTGAAGGGAAAAAAAATAACCCCACAGTAATTGATAACTACCCAGGGAATTAGAATATGGACAGAAAGTAAGGCCTCGGAAGCAGACTCTAGACTGGGAAATTACATTTTTAGGGGGGAGGTATCTCTCTCAGGCTTGAACTCTGGGCATCTGGATGTCATTGCGGGCATTCTTGAGAAACTATGGCTTCTGCTTCATGGAGGAAAGCTGTGTCTTAAAGCAAAGAAGCGGACCCACAGCAGCATGGAGTTGGTCATGTTGGGGATACCAGGACCCCAGGTCTTGTGCTGGCAGGCGTATTCAGTGGGTCATTGCAAATTACACTCTAAGTTGTAATTGCCTCTATTGTTCTCTCAGGGCAACTGATCAGCAATTTCAGGCTAGTCTCAGATCCGCTGGGGAGATTAGGTGAAGTATCTGTGTTCATGCTAGGGCTGGAGTGAGAAAAGATGAAAACAAATGTGGTGGTTACAAGGCAAAACTAACAAAAAGTCTAAAGAAACAAGTGAATCAAAAATTATTGTTGGGACTGTTACCACTTGCCCCTCCTCACACTCACAGATTTTCCCTTTTTTGCTCACCTTGGAGAAAATATGTAGGTTTTCCCACACACTTCACCATTGTGAATATTTGGTATTGTCTAAATTTTTTTAATCAACACTTATAGAAGCTAGTTTTGAGCACAATTGAATGTGATAAAATGGATAACAAAACTCTTCTTCTCCAGTTCCAAATACCTATTGCAATATAAATTTTAGTATTAAAATTTATTTAAATGGAATTGTTAAAGTTTAAAAATACTGGTCTAATATTGCCAATTTTTTAATGTACAAAATTATTTTCTACAGAGATTTGAACTTTATTAAGCTGGTAGCCAAATATGTAAGGTTGGTTTTCAACTCAAAATTTGTTCATGATACTGACACAGATAATGCTGAAGTGAATCTGTGAATTCTATTTCATCTGTTCATTCATTCCTTCAACAAATATATATGGTCCACTGACTGTAAACCAGGGACTTTGTATGTGAGAGGGTGTACAGATGACCCCTGTACTGTAGAAGTCCTACACATAATAGGAGCAGATATACAAATAAATCAAATCACAGTATGTAAGTGTTTTAATGGAACAAGATAAAATACTTTAAGACATTCAGAGTAAAAATTCTCTAGGATAAATACAGAACTATAGACATTTAGATTTTTTTCAAATAAAAAGAGGTTAGGTATAGGACATACCTCAAAAGACAAATGCCCAATATTATAACCCTTGAAAAAGATATTAATATTAGTTCCATTTGTCTTATAGCTGTAGAGAAGTTAACTAATTTGTTCATGATCACACAACTAGTGAGTGGCTGCACCTAGAATTTAATCCACTTATATTTGACTTCAGAGACCAGACTCTTGACCACTGTGCTGCACTAAATGACTGATAGTTCTAACCTAGTTGTGTAAAATTTGGTTGTGTAATTGGTTAAAAAAAAAGAAAATCACTTATTTGGTACCTCATTTGTGTAGAGAATTTTTTTTATTTTTAAAGGGTTAAACTGAGAATTAATTACTGTGAATATCTTTAAAATAATAATCTCAGATGACATAAATGTTAATATTAAATGTAAATAGGATGAGTGCTTTATTTAGGAATATCAGGCATGTTAGGCAGTTGAAGACGATCCCAATAGACTACATCTCTGAGAGTTCATGCTATGTGTAGTCCCCTCTTTTGAGTATGGGCTAGTGCTAGTTACCTACTTTTAACAAATGGAATATAGCAGAGAGAATAAGTAGCTGAATAAATAAATCAGAGGTAAGAGGCAGGTTTTCCTCAAAATAGAGTTCCAACTAATAAGTTTAAAAGAAAAATGAGAACTACAGAGTCACTATTAGGCAAACACCATAGTAATAAATGTTAGAAAGAATATCCTCTTATAGATGCTCAATTCGGTGGGCAAGAATTTAAGGAAAAGCAGGCTTTGCATTCTAGTTATCTCTTTTAAGACATTTATCCAGTTTAGAGAGAAAGACTATTTCTCTATTACGGAAATCTAGAAGATACCAATTTAACCAAGAGATTGAGGTAAACATAACCAGTTATAAGACATGTCAGCATTCTGACACCCCTGATATGATACACTGAGAAGGACACAACATTACTTTTTGTGGTATTCTTGCCAAAAAATGCCTTACCTTGTTTCAATCATAAGAAAACATCAGACAAACCCAAATTGAGGGTCATTCTACAAAATAACTGGTCAGTACTCTTCAAAAGTGTCAAAGTCATAAAAGACAAGGCGAAGTCAGAAAAACTATTACAGGATAGAGAAGACCAAGGATAAATAAAAAGCAAATGTAAAGTCCGATTTTCAATAGCGTCTTAGGACAGAAAAATCACATTAATGGAAAAATTAGTGACATTTAAATAACGTCTGTAGTTTAATTAATCACATTTTACCAAGGTTAGATTCCTGTTCTTGATAATTGCACTATGATTTCATAAGATGTTTACATTAGGAGTGGAATAAGATATAAGGAACTCTGCACATTTTTTTTGCAAATTTTCTATAAATCTAAAATTAGTTAAAAATACAGAGTTAAAATTTTATATTAAATATTAAATCCAACTATGAGTCTTTACAAAAAACACATCTAAAATGTAAAGATATAGAAAGTTTGAATGTAAAAAGATGAAAAACTATATAGAGCTTAAATAGTAACAGAAAGAAAGCTAGACTAGTATATCAAAAAGTTTTTAAGGTTAGAAGCCTTGCTAAGGATACACAGAGTTACTTGATGATGCTAAAAGTTTCACTTCACCAGAAAAATAGAATAATTATACATTTGTATGATTTCAAAATTTATAAGGAAAAAATAACAAACAGAAAAGGAATATATAAACTCTGAATCATAATAGGAGATTTTAACTCACTTATTTCTGTAGCTGCTAAATTAATTAAAAACAAAAACAGTAAGGATGAGGAAGTGGGGAAGTAAAAAAGAAAAAAACTAGTAATGATATAGAATTACTTGAACTACACAGTTAACAAATACAGGTTACTGCACTCAGCAACTACAGAATATATCTATCCTTCAGACATAAGAAATATTTACAGATACTGTCCATAGACTGGCTATCTGGCAAAACTAAAAAAGAAGGATTAAAATAATACAAAGTGTATTTTTGTAAAATACAATATAATGATGCTAGAAATATACAATGAAAGAGAAAAACTTCCAGGAGCATATAAATTTAAATATTATTTTAAATATTCTATGAATAAAAGAAGAATTCAAAACTTAAACTAGAGAATATTTTAAACTGAATGGTAAAAATAATACATCTCAAAACTTATATAGAAAAATCAACATTTACAGTGCTATTTCTTAAGAGAAACAAAAGAACAAGCTAAACTTTCATATGAAGAAATTAGTAAAAGAACAGCACAGTGTACATTCAAAGAACATAGAAATAAGGGAATAATACAGATAAAAGCAGAAATTTACAATATAGAAAACAATATACTAGAAAGTACATCAACAAAGCTGGTAATTAGATCTTTAAAGGTTAATAAGTTTTATAAATTCCTGACACTACTGGTAAAAAGAAAAGAAAAAAGAGAATAAACAGATAGCTATTATTCAGAATAAAAAAGAAGCTCTCCCAACAGAGTCTGTGAGCATTAAAAATATTAGCAGTTATTATAAATAACTGTAAACCTAAAAATTTGAAAATTTTAGAGGAAATGACCATGTTCTAAAAAAAACACAACTTCCAAAGAAGAAACAGAAAACAGTATTGTAACTACCTTAAAATTGAATTAAATATGTTTCCACAAGGAAAACTACAGGTTGAGATGAGTTCAACAAAGAGTTCTAGCAAACAATTATGTAAGAAATATTTCTAGTTTTAAGCAAACTTTTCCAGAGAATGGAGGAAGAGGGTATACTCTCCAACTCAGGAGACTGCCATAACTTTGATGTTAAAACTCTGTAAGAACAGTCTAAGAAAGGAAAATGATATGTCAATCTTACTCATAGATAAATCTACAAAAATTTTGAAAAAAAATTAGGAGACTGAATACATTATTATCTATGTATAATAATGTTAATACATTGTAACCAGTTTGGATTGCTTCTGGGAATGCAAAATTAGTTTAATATTAGAATATTAATTGTTATTTATTTATTTATTTATTTTTGAGTTGGAGTCTCACTCTATCACCCAGACTGGAGTGCAGTGGCCGCTCCCGGCCACCGCAGCCTCGACCTGCTGGACTCCAGCGATCCTTCCGCCTCAGCCTTCCAAGTAGCTGGAACTA
>CAUYQG010137664.1:0-17457 GCA_963574415.1 Tarsius wallacei | reverse complement strand
CTGTTCATTTAACTATTTGCTAAAAACACTTCTATGATTCCCATGTGTCCTTATATCAAATTCCCAGTCACTTAGCAGGACAAACTAGATCTTTCAACATGGCCTCACGGTTCTCAGCTCCTTTCTGTCCAGGCTCACCTTCTGCCTGCCACCATCCCGTTTCATCTCTGCCATGGCAGGTTGCCAGTGTTTGTTTCATATCTCCTTGCAGGTTCTCTTGGTTCTGCCCAGAATATCTACCTTTCCCCACCAACTTTATCATCCTAAACTTAAAGACCCAATGGTAATGTTCCATGCTTTGTGAAGCCCTCCTAACCTTCTGGGGGAATTAATGACTCCATTTTTCTCATTTTTCCATTGAACACTATGCATATATCTATTTAATATTTTATTTAATAGTTCCCTGCTTGTCCTACAAAGCTGGAAACTACATGCTATTAGAGTAGAAAAATTACCCAGCATATATTCAGGAAGTCAACTGATGTTGAAATAAGGAAATCAAGTTCACATACATGAGAGACAGAAAGTGGTATCCATTTATACCACTATCATCTTATCACATATGGTTCCTAAGATGTTAAGAATAAGCCAAAAAAATTGCAAACTCATTCACTTCAATCTTTCACTACTTTAGCAAACATTGATGAAATGTCCTCTATGTTCCAGGAAAAAAAGTAGACCATATTCTCTCTCTCTCTCCCTCTCTCTCTCTCTCTCTCTCTCTCTCTCTCTTTCTCTCTCTCTCTCTCTATATATATGTATATATATATAATTAATATATATATAATCTCTCTCTATATATATAATGAATATATCAAATTGGGATGAGAAGAAGAGTGGGGAGTGGGAAATATATATATGTCATATATATCATAATCTATATATAATACATTATCTCTATATATATTATGTATATATATTATATACAATGGTTCTAAAACATGAATCCATTCATTTAACTATTTGCTAGAAACACTTCCGTGACTCCCATATACCCTTACATCAAATGCTCAGTCACTTAGCAGGACCCACTAGGTCTTTCAGAACATGGCCTCACGGTTCCTGGCTCCTTTCTGTCCAGGCTCACCTTCTATCTGCCACCATTCCACCCCACCTCTGCCATGGAAAGTTGCCAGGATTTGTTTCATACCTCCTTCTTATCTTATCTTATATATACTATATATTCTATATTTTATATATTCTATATAGCCATGCTGTGTTTTAAGGACTCACTTCTATCTGGGTATATATCTATATGTCTATATCTATATCTATCTATCTACATACACACACACACACACACACACACACACACACACACACATATATATATACATATATATATGGAGAATTTGCACTAACACTGAGGGTCCCTTTCTCACATCTGTGTCATTGGTTGGTTCAGGAAGGAAAATTCACCATAGAACCTTCTCATGTTCCTTCCACGAGAAATTGGGCTTTGCTGTTTTAATTCGAAAGTGTTCCCATCTGTCCAGTCACTGGACCCCTCTCCTTGGATTCTACATCACAGCTTTTCCCCTTAACATCCCAAGTCATCCCTGAGCTGATTTTGAAGCAGTTTGTGCTTCTCTGCTATTAATTTGCTTACAGAACAATTAAGTATCTTGTGTGAACTAACACTCTGTAAAAACCTTTTCCCAGCCAATTAAGTAATCAAAATGTAGGCAAATAGTCTATCATTATTTAGGCACAAACACTTGATGTGATAGCATACATTTTATGAAAAATCAATAAGTCTTGCTGATTGGCCTGTAAGGAACTGTAGGAACAGAAATGATGTCAAAAAGATGACCTGGAACAGCCAGTTCTGCCTTCAGTCAGCTACACGATGTCCAGTCAGTCATGTGGCATCTCTGGGTCTCGGGTGCTCCTCTGTGAACTGAAGTTGTGAACATAAAGAATTTCTAAGTTCTCTTTCATCATCATCTTTAGGATATTGTGAATGAGAACATCCCTGACCATATCAGCCGGTCATGAAGCTTGTATAAGTATTGTGTAGAGCACTTTGGGTGTTGGAATTATAACTATCTTAGTATGTCGAGGCTAGTGTAACAAAAGATCATAGACTGGGTTTCTTATAAAGAACAGAAATGTAGCTCTCACAGTTCTGGGGACTGAGAAGTTCAAAAGTCAAGATGCCACAGATTTGGTGTCTGGGGAGGACTTACTTTCTCATTCTTAGATGGTGCCTTCCTGCTGAGTCCTCACATGGCAAAATGGGGAAGGGTCTCTCTGGCACTTCTTGTATAAGGGCACCAATTCTATTCGTGAGGGCTTGGCCCTCATGACTTAATTACCCCCCAAAGACCCTAGCTCTTATATTCTCACCTGCGGTGTTAGGATTTCAACATGTGAATTATGGAGAGATATAAGTCTTTAGTCCATAGCAATAAATAAACATAATCATGATTACTTCATTATCTATGTCATCTTTCTGATTATTCATTTCTGAGTCATAGAGTAGGAGCTCACAGGCAAGAACCCTGCATACAAAGCTGGACCATGAGGCTTCGTTCACCTTGGACTTCAGTTCACACATTCTTAGTTCACAATCTTAAGCGTTTTAGATGCCTAAGCCCTAACCAATAGCAGCGCTGGAAGACTGGGGATTACAGGGGTGAGAGGAGTCCCAAGGGCATTCGGTTAACTTCAGTCTGTGTTACACTCAAGTTTGTCTCAAGAATTAATCCCCCAGTCCTGGATCCCAGGGAGGCAGAAACAGTCCAGCCAGTGTTTCATCATCTGCTAGATTTCACTGCACCCTATTACTCCAGTTCTTCCTTCCTGTGCTGAAGGGACCAGTTCTCTAATCTGTAAGCTCTTCCTTCACCATCTGTCTTGCCAACCAGGGGCCTTCAGGCAAATGGTCCTCCTGGAGGTCTGCCCACAGACAGCAAAGGGTTTATGAAAGCTATTAGACAAGCTTCCCTTGTTCTGACGTGCTCCTTCTTTCCAGTTCTGGACTCTCCTTTCTGTCTATCTATGGTTCTATTCCTGCACATTGGGCCACCAATTTATGTTAATTCTCTTTTATGTCAAGGACCTTCGTGTGGATTTACTGGGTGTGATCACTCACTTTAGACTTCCTTGTAAACAGCATGTCTTCATGTCCCAATTATACAATGGTGATGAGAGAGTTTAACACAGACAACAAGTGGTTTTCCCAGAATCCTCACTGCAACACCAATGTCACACAAAGTTTTCTCCCACCATTGTCACTGGCTCCTCTCTCCTGACTCTGTGTGCCACTTTGAAGCATTCAAGCAGAGTGGACTGTGGTGGAAGCCCAAAGCATACATTTCTGTTTGTTTCCATGTAGATTTGTATTCAATTTACAAACATGCATTGAGCTAGGGGTTGATGGATGTTAATATGGCAGGTCAAGATTGTCTTTGTAGACTTTCTTCCCTTTTAAGGGGAAGGTGTAACTCATACATGGAAAAAAAATTAAAGACCAAAACATGTTATCACAAAACTTCTACTATGAGAGATTTGGACCCTTACCTTATACCATATACTAAAATTACTTCTAAAAGGATCAAAAGCCTAAATGTAAGGTATTATGGAAAACTCTTAGAAAAGAAACAAAGGAGAAAAGGCATCCCCTTAAAAGGGAAGTAAGGCAAGCAGTAAAAATTAAAATAGTTAAGTCTGACTACATCAACATTAAAAACTTCTGTATAATAAGAGAGACAATCAACAGAGAGAAAAGGCAACACATAGGATGGGAGAAAATAGTTGCAAGTCATATATCCAATAAGAATTTAACATCCAAAATATATCACTTACATTTATAACTCAACAACAATAACAACAAATAACTCATTTAAAAATTGGGCAAAAGACTTGAGAAATGAAAAAAATGGAGTAAAATAAAAGAAATGAAATAAACATTTCTCCAAAGAAGATATACACATGATTGATCAATAAGCACATGAAAATGAACCAACTGTTCATACAAATACAAATTAAAACTCCCAGTGAAATGTCACTACACATCCATTAGGCTGACTACTAGTAAAAAAAAATATTTGTAAGAATGTGGAGAAAGTGGAATCCTTGTGCACGGATGGCAGGGATGGAAAATGGTACGGTCACTGTGAAAACAATATGGCAGTTCTTCAAAAAAATTAAATATATGACCCAGTAGGTCCTCTTCTGGGTATATATAAAAAAAAATTAAAGAAGGTTCTTGAATAAATATATGCATACCCATATTCATAGCAGCTTTAGTCAAAAGGTAGAAGCTACCCTAGTGTGTATTGATGGATGGGTAAGCAAATGGGTAAACAAAATATGATATATACATCCAGTGGAATATTATTCAGCCTTAAAATGAAGGAGGTTCTGAAATGTGCTGCATGTAGGCACAGAACTAAGTGAAATGAGACCATCACAAAAGGACAGACACTGGATGGTTCCCCTCACATGAGTTATCTAGAGAAGTCAAATTCACAGAGACAGAAGGTGGATTGGCGGTTTCCTAGTGGGAGAGAGAAGTGGGAAATTGATGTTTAATGAGTAGCCACTCAGGAGGATGAAATGTTGTAGAGATGGATGGTGGTTAGGGTTGCACAACATGTGTTTAACACTACTGAACGTGAAGATGATAAATTTTATGTATCATATATTTTACCACAATTAAAAACAAAACTGATGCTATGAAAAACAGCCAATATTGGCAACAGGAAGAAAGAAGGAAGAAGACCAGAGGGGAATCAGCAGACCATCAAGGTGTCTTAAGGGAAAGGATGTGTGTTCAATCAGATAGGTAAATAAATATTTTGCACCATCCTTTAGACACATTTAATATTCACGATTACCTAAGACTGAGACTATTTTCTTTTGGCTACTGGTTATACAAGGACAGGCTTCCAAACCATTGTAGGCATAAAGAGAATAGAAATACGCCCTGTGCCTTCAAATAACTAACTCCCTGGGGCGACAGACACATATCCAATTAGCTGGTAATATAATTTCATCAGAGCTTTTTTGGAGAAATAAACATGTTTCAATGAAAGCAGTTTATTTTCCCTGAGTACATCACAGGGGCTGTTATAAAAAACTTTGCCTTAAGAATGATCAGGGGTCTTCCTTTTGAAGAACGGGAGTAAGAGAGTCAACTGGACGCAGGATGCAAACAACATGAGTTGAAGCAGGCACTCTGTTGAGAGAACAGTACGTGTGGCTGGAGCAGGCACGGAGGGATGGAACTCAAACAGAATCTGCAGACAAGACTGTGAAGAGCTCTGAACACAACAGGACTAGGGCTAGCAAAGGAGGACTTCTGAGGCAGTGGGGAAGAGACTCAGGAAATGGCTGGGTGGTAGCTGCTCTGGGGTCTTGAATGCCAAGTCGTGAGCTTTTCATTACTAATTAATGCCCAGAGATGGGACAGTTTGCCTCACAATTCCAGGGAGATTTTGCTTTTTCTTTGCCTTAGAGTTAATTAAACTAATGTGCTGGACCTGATAGCCATGCAATTATGTTCCCTAAGTGCTTTCACACATGGCTGGGTTTAACAACAGCAGATGAACAATTCCGTTATCCACGGTGCAATCAGTGAGAGTCCAGCACAGAATTGAAGGATCTCTCTGTTCAAATTAGCTTCTGAGGAATCTAGACCAGAGAACAAGGATGTGGGCGGCAGTGACCCTGAGGCCCTCCAGCAGGGCAGCCTGCTTCAGCAGACCCCTGGTTATTCCACCTGGAACCCCTTGGAGAAACCCAAGGGGCAAAGAAAAAGCACACAGAGACTCCTGTACATTGCCATTTTTTTTCAAACTTTCCAGGAAAGAAATCCTGTCACCATTACTAAGTTCCTTATCCATCCAGACACTTCCACTAGAAATTCGTTTTTGTGTATAATAAATTACTTCTACTTGGCGGAAAATCATTTCTCGCCGTTATCTCTGTGATCGGTTACTTCTGCCGTTCTTTAATGGACTTCACCTGATTATACGGCTAGTCATTAAAAGCTTAGTCCCCAGTACAATGGTATCTTCTGTAGAGTGATCCATGGGAGCTTTATAGAGGCTTACCAGCCACAGCCTTAATTTTACTCATTCGTCTTAATTTTTTGTAATCATTTTTTGTAAAGAGGGTATAATGTCAGGCTTGCTTCCCTGCCTCTGACAGATCCAATCTAGCAGATAATTACCATAAGGAAATTGATGCTTTAGTGTGCGGGAGAGAATTTAATTTACTCAGACATCCTACAGTACAATGCATTCCAGAAGATATGAGGATTTAAGTTTTTAAGAAATTAAATTTTACTATTTAACATGATTACTTATGTTGAACATCATTAACTAGCTTTTTTAACTGTTTGAAATAATTACAAGCACACTTGCTGTGTCTAAAATCCAGAGCCTGCATTAAATATGGGTTAAGGATCCATAAAATGAAAAGAAAAACCTGCACTCCTTTTTTTTCCTCTCCAGTCTTCCAAAAAATGATTTTTAAAACCTGTGGATGAGCGCTAAGATGATGTCCTCTTTGAAAGATATATATTCTTTTCTGCGTGATGTTCTAATGCACCCTTTAAAGCAAGTATTACATTCACTGGTCTGGTCTGGGTTTTGTTTTGTTTTGTTTTGTTTAATTTCAGTTGGTCTGGCCTGGGGCAAGGTTATTGGTATAAAGGGAGAGAAGAAATGAAAAAGGCATTTAGGGGAAAAGAAGAAGGGAGGTATTTCTTCTGGTGCACTTGCAAAGGTTTGGGCAGCATGAGGAGATGAAGCCCTTCCAGTATTTCCTGTTTTGTTTTAAGGCCAGAAAGAAAAAAAAAAAAAAACAATGACAAGGGCATGCTCAAGACCACCAGAAAATTGAGAAACAAAGCCAAGATGTAAAATAGGCTCAACTTCTTAGGAAAAAAAGGCCAAGAATCTTCGGCCTTATCGCGCTGCAGTGTGTTCCAGGAGGCCCTGAGAGCCAGGTCATCATGTAGAATTTATTTTCATTGTGTTCTAAACCTTTGTTAACTGGATTCCCAAGAGTTCCTCAATCCCTTCCTAAACGTGAAGTGAAACACTGAACAGGAAATTTCTGGACAAAGACAGCCCAGAAGTTCCCTTTATCCAGCACTTCTCCCCAGTCACATTTCCTCTCAGGAGAAGCCATCGCTGTCCTGCACCCGCTGCAGACCCTGTGACCGTTTGGGTAAGAGCTGGGGGATTGCCCAAGGGTCCCACTTTAAAATTCCCCCTCTCCATTTAGGGAGGAAGCTGATGACTGCGGTGGTCCTGGTTTGAAGCGACTTCTGGAATACCACGCAGCGGGGTCTCTCATGAGCTCACCTTCTGAGCATCTGTGAAGATGGCCATGAAGTTTCAGAGGCATAGAATTCTGCAATCACAATGCTTGATTATTATGACTGTTGAAGCCCCTGAGATGGGGGGCCATGCCACACACTGGGGAAAAAAGTGCCAAGATATATTTTTAACTGTAATTATTAGATTCGAGTTTGGTGCATTCTATCTTTATTGAACAATTGTCTCACCTTGGTAATTGCTCGTTTATTTGAAACGTTAAATGCCATTTGATTTGGGAATATATCCTGCTGTGTGTGTTTATTTTTAAGTGGTAAGGAAGAAAAAAAAAGACAAGACGCAGCCAATATACAATTGTACCAGGTCATCTAGGTCTGAAAAAGCCAAATGATAAGCATTGAACAGAGATTCTGTTCAGACGCTGTTACCTACATTATCCCATTGTTTTTTGTGTTTTTTTTTTCGATTGAAAAATATAGTTTATTTAGAAACTAAGAGAGAGAGGGGATTCACCTCCTCAAGGTAGGGGAAGGGGCCAGAGCTTAGGAAAACAAAGCAGCCATAGCCCAATAAACACATGGCCTAGCCAGTGCTTAACAAAAACAATGACTTATCCCATTGATCTTTACAGTCATTTTGTGAAGTAGACATTCCTGTTCATATTTTACAGATGGGGGAATTGAAACTTCAGTCACACAAGTGCCTAAATGGATAGAGCTACCATTACAACCAATAATAATAGCTAATAATTTCAGAGACCTTACTATGTGCCAGGCATGGTTCTAAGCACCTCACATATATAACTCCCTTAACACACACACTCCCAGATAGAACAATTACTACCTATTCTACATTTGGAGAAACCAAAGTATAGACAGATTAGGTGACACACCCAGAGTCTCTCAGTTAGCAGATGGCTGAGCTGGATTTGAACCCAAGACAGTCGATGCCAGTGTCCTTGTTCCGATCTGCTAGTCTGTGCTGAATTGAGAGCTAGACCCTCCTCCAAGCCTAGATCTGTCTCTACTGTACCAGAGGTAATGTTAGCAACTGGTATTATTTCACTTAATTATTATTATAATCAAGATTTGGGATTTAGTCAATCATTCCATCAGTCAGTCGTTTACTCACAAATATTTACTGATACCTGCCACTTGCAGAGGCTTTGCTAGGCACTGAGGATGCTCGAGCCATTAAGGATACCAGACAAAAATTGTTGTCTGAGAAAATATTCACTCGTTCATCCCTGCCAAGAGATGCACATATCCCTTGAACCTGCATTCAAACATTCAGCCTCTCAAATCACCTCATATTGTGAACATAGCATTGCTGACTCCCACATGTCCCGGTTGTTTCTGTCCTGGGCCCCCATGCTGCGTGCCTTTCCCCACCCTGACCACACATGCACAAAGCCTAAGCTTCCTCTTTCTACCCTGGGGGCTCTTCCCGAGTGTGGGCTCCTTACTTCTGCTCCCAAGGAAATGCATTTCACTCAGGCAGTCCAAGTTAACCGTCTCATTACTGAGTTCAGTTCTGAATCTAATCTGCTTCTACCAAGTTCCCTAATTATCTGGAAAGCTCATTTTTATATTCTAAATCTCCATAGTATTCAGAGAGAGGCAGCCTGTAGTTTCTTGCCTGCATTGACAACTAGTTCTCATTCCGCCAGCTGGCTGGGGCAGGACCACTGATAAACACTTCTGCTCTTCTTGGAGTCTTCTTGGATGGAGGAGAGGAGCTGGCAGGGAGAAGGCATCAGAGATTCCACATAGCAGCAATTAGGACCAAAGACTTGCATTTATGCTCAGAAAAATGCCACAGGACCTGCAGAAGTTATCACTGTGAGGTAATATGTGCAGCAGAAGAAATGGCGGGCTTTAAGGCTCAAGTTGGCCTCCCTCTCGCTATAAGGGGCCGACTAATGGCGCCACAATGAAATATGAAGTGAGTTTGCTATTTGCAGCAAACAGAAACTTTCTCTGAGTCTGGAATTGCAAATAAAGAAATTTTGGGATTCAGGAGCTAAGATGATTCTGGAAGCTCCCAGCAGGTGGTTATCAGGGGACACGCCTACAAAATGAAGTGACCTTTTTTTCTCTTATCAGATTAACTTACTGATACCTACTTCTAAGAGCATAAGTTCTACAAGGTAGTGAATCCTGCCTGTCTTGTCCAGCTCTGGCCTCAGTGCCAGACACAGACCCTGGCATATAGTAGGTGCTCACAAACCAGGAGTTGAATGAATGGGTGAATGAATAAATGAATGAGTGAATGACTATAGAAGACTGGATTTTTTTCTGTAGATTAGTTTTCAACCCTGGTTGCTTATCCTATAACCTGTGGAACTTTTTAAGAACTCAGACTTATTGAGTTAGAATCTGAGGAGGTGGAGCCTGGAACAGACATCTTTGCTGAAATTTCTGAGGAAGTAGAGAGTCACAGAGGCAGGTAGTTTTGCCCAAAAGCACACAGCTAGTACCAATCAGGGCTAGTCTGAAGTCCCAGGTTTTTGATGCTTAAATGTGTGCTTATTCCACTAGAAGCCCAGTCATCCTGCTCGTTCTTCATTCATCCCCTCCTCCACTCAGCTCTCAAGCAGTTCTTGTGTGCCGGACACTCAGTGCACTGGGACACTGTGAGCTGGCACCAATCTGGTTGGGCCAGGAAGAGGCACTGCCAACGATGAAAGTCCTTTTAAATAGTGGGGAGTCAATTCTCAAAATTAGTTTGTATTTCAACATCACAGATAATAGTTGCTACGAATTCAAAATTTCTTCACTCGTGAAAAATATATTGTTTTGCTTTAAAAATGAAGAGCTCGCTCAATCTTTTCTAGAGTAGAAGGCTCGATTTTATTCTCAGAGGGCCCTTGGCCCGGCTCTTTCAAATCCTCCACGAAGTCAGATTTAATGCCTGTCTCTCCACGCCCGCCACATGTTTCCTGCAGATAGGGAGGCATGTCTGTGCTAACAGCAGAGGGTGTTGCAAGTGTCTGGTCACATTTAGAGTCAAAGAGAGACAAGACAAAGAGAGGCCTTATACCCAATCCCATTATAAACAAGACTAGGAAGTCAGTCCTTAACCTTACGAAGCTTTTGGCTGCTCTGGGCCTTCCCTTGCTAGGCTGGGATGTCAGCTCCTCCTATCTGTGAGCTGTGCTGAGTGGTTTCCTTCAGGCATGGTCCCTTTGCTGCTCACGTTACATGGTACCTGCTGTCTACCATGCAGAGCACCTTAACTACCCATCCCTCCTGCCTCACGCACATGTCCACTAACTCACCAACTCCTGATCATTATTCCTGTTGAACAAGGAGACCTTCTCTGTTTCCATTGCCACTGCCTTCAAGTCCTCACTGTGCCCCACCAGGGCCATCACAGAAGCCATGGAGTGGGTCCCACATCCAGGTATGGTCCCTAAGACAGCCCGCCCCAATCCCTTTGGCACACACAACCACTGTGAGCTTCCTAACCACGGGTCTCTGCCTTCCTCAGGGGCACCCCTTACCCGACAGGATCAGCTCTCCAGCCCTTGCTGGGCCCACAAGGCCCTCTCTGATATGCCCCAGCCTCAACGTTGCCACTTCCCTTCTCTGATGCCTCACTGCCCCCACCCACACTGGGAACTTTACTTGAGAAATACCACATGTGGTTCCCACAACATAAAATGACCTTGGCCTCTCCTGGCTTGGTGCACACTCTTTCTCCAGCTAGAATTTTCCTGTCTTTCTGTTCACTTGTTGTGTTCTTACTCAAGCTGCGTGATTTCAGTCAAACGCTGTTTCCTCTGCAAGACTTCTCTGGCTTTCCCAATCATACTTGGAACTTTCTTTCCACTGTCAGTCTATCATAGAGCCTTGCAAATCTCGTCCTCTGTAGTCAGACTAATAAGATGGACGCTCTGACCCTCTCACTGCATGGACAAGACATCTGGATCCTGGATGGAGTTATCTTCCCACTCTAGACCTCAGTTTCCCCTCATGTGAAATGGAATAAAAATGGTATCCACTTCTTAGAGTTCACTGTGGAGATTGAGATCCTGCATGTGAAATATAGTATGTGATGTTCAAATTTTAAAAATCATTAGAGTAATTATCTGATACTACTGTATTGTTTATACCTGCATTTCTGCACTAACCTGCCTGGCAACTCATTAATGAGAGAGTCTGAATCTTTCTACATCTCCCAGAACACAGAGCCAGACACACGCGTGATTTCAGTAAATGGAGGTTAAATGATCAATGAAACAAGACTTGGCTGGCTGATACTGGGAGGCTTCGAGTGAAACTTGATGAACTGAAATGGGATTACCCTGAGAGCGAGCATGTTGGATATCTACTCGCAGTTGTCTTTACTGCCATTAGAGGACCTCAAAAAACACTCTCTGGAAAAGATAAGCCCTACAATTTTAGCTCTTGGTAATATTTTAGAACTGCTACCTGTGAGAATCTACAGCAGAGGTGGAGTGGATCACATTTTCTTTTTCCCTCCCCTCCCCTCAGCTCACATTTTTGATGACTGTAAGAAAACACCGGGGAGAGTCATTTCAGGGAAATGGTCACAGTGGTGGGCTTTGGGCTCCTTGGGTGCTGGGTTCTGGAGGCAAAGGGAACTGAAAAGGGCGGTGGTTGTGTGACAGCGAATTGGCCTAATTAACTTTTCTTTTCTGGAAATTTGAGGAGCACCATGAACTTTGACCAGAGGCCGAAATGACCTGCTGTCCTTGGAAACCCTTCCACGTGGCAGATAGCATAGTTGTCAAGAGCCTGCCCAATGAAGTTTTAGTTCTGCCACTTAATGGGCACTTTAAGTTGGGGATTTTTTGCATGACATCTTTGAGTTTTGGTGTCCTCCTATGTAAAATGGCATAATAATGCCTACTCTGAAATATCTACTGTATAACACAGATTTTGTGGAGTGCTTGTCATATATAGAAAATGCAATAGCTAGTGACTGTCACTATTAATACGTATTCTAAGACCGTTTATGGAGCTTAATATAGATTCTAGATCTGGTTAGAATCTCTGAGAGACTTGAAAACATAAAATAAAAATAACAATTTTCAAAGAACAGCTTCAAAAATCACATTGTACTGTTTGTTGAGTACTTATTGTGTTCCAGTCACAATGCCAGGCACTTCGTGCACTACCTTGTTTATTTCCTCAGTATCCAAAGGTTACACACCAAAATATTTTCTTTCCAGAAATTCTCATAACCGGAGTTACCAAAGAGTGCATCCAGTCCTACTGGACAAGCATTTTTATTAGAACCTCTCAGTACATTGATCAGCAATAACGGGGTTAATGATGCTCTTATTCGAAGAGTCGCAATTACGTTTCAACATTAACACCCATTAAGATGAATGACAACGCATTATAAGTAGTGTTTCAATTTGAAATTGAAATTGTATCAATTAGCCTTTAAACTAGCCTAAATAAATTCCTTTTGGTAGCTCAAAAATTATTCAAATGCCATGATTTTGAATAAGAGGTTTAAAAATTTTTTTGTTCTATTTTAAAGACTCATACTAATAATAATCATACGTGCTGCTCTAATTTCTCGCCTTAAGAGAGAAGAGTAACAGGGACCATCAGCTGCTAAATCATCACAGTCTGATTGTGAGTGTGTAGCAATTATGAGAACAATTATTTCCAAAGGGGGAAACAAACAGAGGAACAAGCTCCCTCTGCCTGCTGTGAAGGAAGAGAATGTTTAAGTCCCTGGGAGGAGTGGGACATAACCGTTTAATGGGTCTCTAATGACCACACGCTATCAAGGTTCCTTGACTATCATTTTTAGAGGGTCCCATACCTCCAGCCATCAGGTAATAGAGCCACAGCCTGGGAATCAGGTGGTATTCCTGCCACCTCATAGCTCATATTCCCATTCTCAGTTCCTACTTGGCCAGTCCTGCCCCACCTTCTTCCCCCAACTGTGTATGCCCACATCTACCTCCTAATTGGTATAAGCACCATCGGAGGTGACAACTTGATCCCACTCATCTCTCCAGCTCCCTCCAAACTGTTCATCCTATCAACATAGGCCTCTTAAAATAAATACTTGATCCTTTTAGGCACTGCTTTGGCTCATTAAATCTTCCAAATGGACACATGTTCAGTGCAATAAACTGAATGCTTGAGTCACCCCAAATTCCAAATGTTGAAACCCTAATCCCAATGTGATGGTATATTCGGAGGTGGGGCCTGTGGAAAGTGATTAGGTCATGAGGGCAGTGCCCTCTTTAATGGGATTAGCGCCCTTATAAAAAGTCACAAGACAGCTTACTTTCTCTCTGCCCTACTTTCTGCCATGTGAGGTTACAACCAGAAGTGGTCAGTCTGCAACCCAGAAGAGGGTCTTCTTCTGGGTTTTAGATGGTTTTCGAACCAGAGAACCCTGTCCCAACATAGTGATACCAGTTATCTGACTTGAACAAATAACTTCCCCTTGAAAATGTGGGTTAATTTCCCCCAAATGTCTTCTATCGCCCTCTCTCTCCAAAGGTAGGGTGGAATTGACACTCACTCTGATTCTAGGCTGACTGGTTATTAGCTGCATGCCTCTGGGTAAGGTGCTGAACCTCTTGAAGTCTCAGGCTTGTTCATAAAGCAGGGATAATGGCTCTCACATTGTCAGGGAGCTAAATTCGGTATCTGACACGTGTCTAACACGCAGCAGGCACTCAGGTGAGAGAACTATACTTGAGACATGAAACATCATGGTACCTAAAACTACCATCAGGTCTTTAAGAAATCTTCACAGCTCTATTTGTTAGGTGAAGGCATAAACATAGTATCATTTGGTTAGAATGCAAAATGAAAATGAAGAAAAACAGTGAGTGCCTCCTCACAGGAAGACCTACAGCCACTGCTGGTCCCTCTTCCCATCCCCCCACCCCACCATTTTGAAGCGCACTGCTGACTAAACACACCACGTGCTAGGGAATTAGGGAGGGTTTTTACTTGCAAAGTATTCTCACTAATGTCTTGGAGTATGCATGCATAAACATACACATATTTAATCGTTGTGTAATATGGCAAGAGTTGAAGAAATTAGTAAAGAAGAACCCTGGACTTGTCCTCCCTCACTTAAAAGTTGTGTAATCTTTTGGGGCCTTAGTTTTCTCCTTAGTAATGTGAGGCTCATAGTAGTGACTTACTTGTGAAGTTTCATGAGGATGGGGTGAAATGGTGCCCTCACTCCCACCCTCCACCTGCCTGTGGCTCCAGACACTGCCTGGCAGCCAGTTTTCTGCAGACGTTGCTGATGGCACCTGCCTCTGGCAGGGCAGATTCCCCTCTTTCTGCCGATTTCAATTCTTCTCAGAGGCAGAGGGCACTTATCTGAGCCAACTTTGAGGTGCAGAGGAGCTGTTGCCTCCAGAAATGCCCGCTGAACAGCAACAAGAGACTGGAGCCAGGGCACAATGCACAACTCTTCCGTAGCTCAGCAAGGACTTCTGAAGGGCTCACCCACCACTAGGAAGACCCCAGCCAGATGTAGTCCAGCGTGCACAGTAGCGACTTCCTCCCTGTTCTGCTTTCTGCCTTCCCATTTCTCTTCCCTGCACACCAGCCCAGTCTCCCTGTGCGCACGCCAGGAATCCAGGCCAGCTATCTGAAACAGTAGCTGTCTCCAAAGATGATGTGACAGCCCCTGTCCATAGCACTCTTGGTTTCCCATGAGCTTGACAGGACCAGGGTGTGCTGGAGCTCCCAAATGACTAACTCAGGCCCAGGAAGGAACAGAATTTGGCCAAAGATTTTTCATCCACGTCCCTGAATTTTGAGCATTTCGAGACAGTGGTGTAGTAGAAACAGCAGAGTTTAAAAGTTAGAGAATGCAGGCTCAAACACCAGCTCCATTACTGACTCAGAGAGATCGCTTGGCAAACCGCCTAAGATTGTGACACTTAATATTAACTTGGCCCTCATTCAACGAATGGTGGCTGTGATGATGACAATGTATATTACCAATGTGTTACTCATGCATTCTGAGTTTGCTTTCTCCATATACCGATGGAGCTACTTCTCTCTATGCACTCCTCTCCCCTTGATATTTTAGAATCGTATTTTTAAAAATCCCGATTCACTTGACATTCTTTCTGATTTTGTCTTTCCTCCTAGCTTCCCCCGAGCCTTAATTGACCCTTTATTATTCTCTTGCTCCCTTCGTTTCCCATTTCCAATATAGTTCCAGGCGGCTAACTCTAAAGCTGCTGTTTGAACCTGTCTCACCATAAATACAATTTGACAAACTATTTCCAAGCAGTCAGTAATGTGAGCGGGGAGGTGATCCTCGCTTCTCATCTCATTGAATCTCACACGTCTTTTCAACACAAATGGCTGAGCTGAGTGAAATGGTGGTGTTATTTTGCTGAGATTTCAGACAATAAAAACTGCGATCATCAACCTCGGGACCTATTTTCAGACTGGCCCCTTCTCTTTGCTGGTAGACAAAAAGGTCACAGCTATTACAAGAAGGATGGTGTGGGCCCAGGACAAAGAGCCCTGGAGCCCGCACCAAATCCATACAGCTTTGTGCAGGTCCAGGAGTTAAGAAGACTCACAGAAGGGCAGGAACTTGGTTCCTGGTTGCCGCCAGTCACAATGAGTAGGGGAGGGGACCAGGCAGCATCGCATCCCATGGGAGAGAGATGCAGACATAGAGTTAGGCACATTATTCAACATTTCACAGACAATTCCTTCACCTGACATAGAAAACTTAAGAACTGGCTTTCCATCAGTCTCTCTGCAGATTGTGAGTGACAGTGGTCCATTAGCTGTGTTTGAAGAAGCAAAGCTATTTTTGCATATTGGAGTAGAAAACAATTATTGTGTATCCATATGTGACATGTTTTATGAGCTCGGAGTACAAATTAAAGCTACTTTTTATCTTGATTAATTGCTTGAACCCTCAACTTCCCTTATTGGCAAGGTCTGCATGTCCCTGCTGTGGCTAACCTGGTCCAGGGGTCAGTCTCGCCTCCAGATTGCAGGCAGAGAGGCAGGGAATGGGGTACCAGTTGGGTCATTGGACCCTCCACTCACTTGATGCTGAGTGGTAGCACGGCTGGATGTGATTCTGCCATCCAGGCTAAGGGATGCCCATCCACTCCTAGTGATTCTGGGCTGATCCAGGCACCTGCAAGGGCCACAGCAGTGGTCACACCTGGACCCCGTGATCAGGATGTTCTTGGCTCATGCACCACTCCCATGGTGGCTCACCCTCAGCTCCAGTCATGGGACAGCTGGCCAAGCAGCTGGCCTCTGTGTGCCAGGTCCCAGCTAAGTTTCCCGATGACCTGCTGTCTGGGACAGTGGAGCTAAGTGAAAACCCCAGTTTGAGAGGCTTGGAGTGCTCAGACCTTCCCACCCATATGCCCTGGGCTCCTTCCCTAACCTGGTCTCTGTCCTCTCTCCAGGGTTCTGCACCATTACAGAAAAGGACCATGTTTAGAAGCAAATGAAGCCGGGCTCGGTGGCTCAGTCTGTAATCCCGCGCCTTGGGAGGCTGAGGTGAGTGAATTGCCTGAGCCCGCGGGTTCGAGACCCGCCTGGGCAAGCAAGACCTCATCTCTACAATAAATCAAAAAATTAGCCGGGCGTGGTAACGCGTGCCTGTAATTCCAGCTACTTGGAAGGCTGAGGCGGAGGGATCACCAGAGCCCAGCAGGTCGAGGCTGCGGTGGCCGGGAGCGGCCACTGCACTCCAGCCTGGGTGACAGAGTGAGACTCCAACTCAAAAAAAAAAAATCTGACTTGTGACATGGAAAGCGGAAAAGGGAAAAACAACAGGTGCTGGAGAGAATGCCGGGAAAAGGGAACACTTCTACACTGTTGTTGGGAGTGTAAACTAGGACAGCCTCTGTGGAAAACAGTGTGGGGATTCCTAAAAGATCTAAAAGTCAACCTTCCATATGACCCAGCAATTCCCCATCCAGGAATATACCTGGAGGAACTCAAATTACTCTATGAAAAATTGAGAGGCCAAAATGAGAGGATTGCCTGAGCCCACAGGTTCAAGACCAGCCTGGGCAACTTGGCAAGACCTCATCTCTACAATAAATCAAAAAATTAACCCGGCATGGTGGCGCACGTGCCTGTGGTTCCGGCTACTTGGAAGGCTGAGGCAGAAGGGTTGCCTGAGCCCAGCAGGTCAAGGT
>CAUYQG010137663.1:0-10303 GCA_963574415.1 Tarsius wallacei | reverse complement strand
AAAAAAAAAAAAAAAAAAGAAAGAAAAGAAAAGAAAATACAATAACTGAAATAAAAATCTCACCTAATGGACTCAATAGTAGAGTGGGCATGATAAAGGATAGAGTCAGTGAACTTGTGGACAAATCAATAGAATTTATTTCACCTGAAATAAAAGAGATAAAATAGACTTTAAAAAGTGAACATGGTCTTTTGAGGCAAGACAAAAGAGCTAGTATTAATATTTATATCAACAGGATTCCAGAAGGACAAGAGAGAGAATAAAACTGAAAAGTGAAGACATAATGGCTAAAACTGTACAAATTTTATGAAAGATATAAGCCTACAGATTCAAGAGGGTGACTGTGCCATACATAGGATATCTCCAAAGAAATCCACATCAAGACATATAATAATTAAGCTTCTGAAAACGAAAAGCAAAATTAAACAGCTTGAATGCAGCCAGAAAAAAAATTGCATTACTTGTAAAATAACATCAACAACATGAAAGTAATTTGTGATCTGAAATCATGTGCTGAAATTTAAAAAAATTGTAAGCCATATTCAGCAAAAATGTATTTCAGGAATATGAAGGTGAAATAAAGGCATTCTCAAAAAAGAAAAAAAAAGTAAAAACTCAGAGAAGTTGTAACAAGCAAGCTTATCTTTCAAGAATGGCTTAAGGAAATTCTGTAAATAAGAAAGAAATTATAGTAGAAGACGGCTTAGAATTTCAGAGAGCAAATAATATATTAATTAATAAAATAAGTATAAGATATTATAGGCTATCTTTTTTTCCTTGAGTTTTTAAATAACATTTGAGGGTTAAGGCAAAAATTATAAGTTGATGTAGTTACCAATGTAGGTAAAGAAAATATTTATGACAACTGTGATAAGTGACATTTGTATCTCATAAGATTTAGAAAAACCAATAAAATAATTATTAAAAATGATAGATGGAAAATGCTATAGACAAATCATGATGGAGCCCTGTACAATTAAAAGTAGCACAGAAGAACCAACCAAAAGAGAAACAGAGGAATAAGGAAAAAGAAAACATGTAAAACATAATAAAAAGGCAAATTCTAACAATATTACTAATTATCTTAAATGCAAATAGTTTAAATACATTAAAAGAAAGATAGTGGCAGTGTATATAAAAACATGACCCATATGTATGCTGTCTACAAGAAATCCACTATAAAATGTAATAACATCAATAATGACAAAGGAAATGGATGAAAAAATATGATATGCAAACATTAATCATAGCAAAATGAAAAAAAACAAACCATCAATGACTTTATTAGTACGAGATAAAGTAGAAGTCAGAAGAGGGAGGCATTTTACATAATGATAAAAGGACAAATCCCCCTTGAATATTTGAGTAAGCTTCAAATAACAGAGCCTCAAAAACTGATAGAACTGAAAGGAGAAAATGATAAATCACAATTACAGTTCAGAATCTCATCAATTCTGTCAGTAATTAATAGAACTACTAGAGAGAAAATCAGTAAGAATGGAAAATAACTGAATCGAGCAATATGGTCTAATCAACATAGACACTCCATCCCCAAATCCAAGAACTTATGCATTTTTTTTTTCCAAGTGTCTATGGAGTACTCACAAAGCCAGATCACATCTTAGGTCATAACAAAAATAGTAACAAATTTAAGATAACTGAAATTGTATAGAAAGTACATTCTCTGGCCACCATGAAATTAATGTAGAAATTAATTACAGAAAGATGAGTGATAAATCTTGAAACACTTGTATTTAAACAACACACTTCTAAATAATCCTTATGTCAAAGAAGAAATCTCAAGGGGGATTTTTAAAAATACACAAGCCTAAATGAAAACGAAAACACAACATATAAAAAATATGGGATGAAACATAGCATGAAAGTTCTCACCAGCAAAATAAGACAAGAAAAATAAATAAAAAGACATATAGATTGGAAAGGAAGAAGCAAAACCATTCCTATTTGCAATGATATATTTTCTATAAATCTTCTAGAACTGATAGGTGAGCTCAACGAAGTTTAAATGTATATGATCAGCACATATAAATTTAATCAAAATCCTAGATACTAACAAAGCAGATATGAAAACTAAGATTGAAAACATAATACCCATTCACAATTGTTTCAAAAAAAGTTAAGTACTTATGTATAAATGCAAGACATGCGTAGAGTCTACATTTGACATTACAAAAGTCTGATTAAAAAAATCAAACAAGAACTGGATAAATGGATACACATACCTTGTGCATGACTGGAAGAGTGAACATAATAAAGATGTTGACTCTCCACTGATTGTAGGTTTAATTGAATTCTCAAAATCCCAGGAAGGATTTTTATAGATATAGACAAGCTTATCCTAACATATATATAGAAAGGTACTAGAAGAAGGGTCAAAAATGTTTCTAAAAATAAATAAAGTAGAAGAATACTTCTACTGTTAGGAGTAATAATATATAGTCACTGTAGTATCGTTGGAGGGATAGACATAGAGAAATGTACAAAAAAATACATTACTCAGATATAGATCCACATAAATGTACTCAAAAGGAATTTTAACAAAAGTACAAAAAGCAATTCAATGGAGAAAGATAGCCATTATAACAAAGGTGCTAGAGTAACTGGAAAAGCAGAGACTTAAAAAAAAAAGAATTTTAAGCTAATCTTACACTTTATACGAGAAACAACTAAAATAGACAGTAGGCACACATGTAAAGAGTAAAACTATAAACCTTCAAAGAAAACCCTAGAAAATATTTTACATTTGATGCAATCCCTCAATAATATTCAGATTTTACCAGTTTCATATCTATTCATTTTGTGGTTGTATATTTAGTTCTATGAAATTTTCACACGCATGTAGACTCATGTGACCACTACAGTAGTCAATGCATACTTCTTGCTTTGCTGCTGGGAAGGTAAAAGAACACAGTCACCCTGAAAAACATTTTGTCAATGTCTTAAAACAAACAAAACAATCTAAACATGAATTTCCCATATGACCTAGCAATCACATTTGATATTTATCCCAGAGTAATAAAAACATACATTATACAAAAAACAGGACATTAATGATTATAATAGTTTTAATTTTATTAGCCCAAAATGGGAACACCACAAATTTCCTTCAAAGATTGAGTTCTTAGCAAAGTGCATACCAATAAATGTCATACCATGTAGTCTTACCAAGCAAAAAAAATGAATGAACAATTTACACAGGCAATACTTTGGATGGTTCTCAAGAGAATTATTCCATGTCAAAAAAAGAGCCAATATCAAATGATTGCATAGCATATGATTCCTATTGATATTTCATTCTTGAAATGACAGAATTACAGAGTTTGACAAATTAGTAGTTGATAGGGGGCAGTGACTAGGGAAGAAAGAACAGTGGACATGGTTATAAAAGGTAATGCTTTTGATGGAACTGTTCTTTATCTTGACTACTGTGCTGGTCACATGAGTCTACATATGTGTGAAAATTTTATAGAACTAAATGTACAACCACAAAATGAATACATAAGAAACTGGTAAAATCTGACTAATGTTGAGAGATTGTATCAAATTCCTTTCGCTAGTGTACTATGGTTATGGAAGATGTTACCATTAGGGAAACTGGGTGAAATGTATACTGGATTTTTTTCTATTGTTTCTTACAACTGTATGAGATATAGACCAGTGTATCTCAACATTTCTATAGAAAGGCATTAGAAGAAAAATAAAAAATACTTCTAAAAATGAATAAAGTAGAAAAGTCCTTCTGCCTATTAAGAAGGCATACTATATAGTCACTGTGGTATTGCTGGAGGGCTAGACATATAAAGAGATGTAAAAATTACATAAGCCAGATACAGGCCCACATAAATATATTCAATGGAATGTTAACAAAGGTGAAAAAGCAAATGAATGAAGAAAAGGTAGTCCTTTTTAAACAGTGGTGCTAGAGTAACTGGAAATACATGAGAATCCTGTATGATAATCAAAAATTATCACAAAATAAAAGCTTAAATAGAAAGGGAATTCTTCTTCCCTTAATTATTAATCAAACATACGTCTATACTTATAATTCATTTTAATAGTTGTCAGATGTAATGTCTTTTTTGTCTATTAGTAATACTTCAATCATGGCAATATCATAAAAATCTGATTTTATAAATTCTGCATCATATCACAGTATTATGCATAACATGTGAAATAGTTATTATTTTTACATTTAGATCTTTAATTAACCTCACTCATTTGTATATAACATCAAGTATGAATGTAATTTTTCTTTATTTTTAATTTTTATATTTTATATTTTATTTTATTTTAGAGTCATGGGGCACATGTGAGGATTTGATATGTAAGTAAATTGTGAGCAGGTGAGCTCTTGGCTTCCAGTAGGCCCTCTCTCCCTCATGGTGGACCTGGTACCCAGTGTGTTGTTGTGTGCCCCTAATCCCTCATCTTTCCCTCCTTTACCAATGTTCAGCATCTGTTGTTCCCAGCTTCGCACACATGTAACCAGTGATCAGGGCACATTTATGAGTGAGAACACGCAGTGTTCAGTTTTTTTGTTTCTGTAATAGTTACATTAGTATGACGATCTCCACCTGCATCCTTGTTGTTGCAAAGAACATGATTGTGTCCTTCTTTATGGCCTTGTATTATTCACGTTTTCTGTATCCAGTCCACTTTCAATGGGCATCTAAGTGGTTAGATAGTGAATAGTGCTGCAATGAATACATATGTGCAAATGTATTTTTGTTAGAGCAATTTATGTTCCTCTGGATCTATTTCCAAAAGTGGGGTTGCTGGATCATGTGGAAGCTCAATTTTTAGTTATCTGAGAAAATGCCCCACTGCTTTCCACACAGGTTCAGCTAGCTTACATTCCCATTCCCACCAATGGTACAGAAGTGTTCCCTCTTTTCCACAGACACACCAACACCTGTTGGTTTTTGACTTTTTAATGATTTCCATTCTTTCCAGTGTATGGTGGTATCCATTGTAGTTATGATTTGTGTCTCTCTGATGATTAGTGAGGCTGAGCATTTTTTCATGTTTGTTGGCTGCTTATCTTTCTTCAAGAAGTGTCTATGTCCTTTGCCCACTGTCTAACCAGATTGTCTTTCTCCTGTCAATTTGTTTGAGGTCCTTGTAGATCCTGAATGTTAGGCCTTTGTTGGATGCATAGCTTGCAAATATTTTTTTCCTCAATGATATGTCTAAGGCTGTTAGAGAGGTGTTAAAGTCTCCAATTATAATTGTATGGGTGTCTATGTCAGCTCTTGGTTTAATTAGCAATGGCTTTATAAATCAGGGTGCTTCTATGTTGGGTGCATAGAAGGGGGAATTAAAAAATAAGAATTATCTTTTTGGAGGGTGGGCCACTTGTAGTACAGGTTTTTCCCACTAGGCAAATGTTCTTGTAACCCATTGGCATCTGTGTACCAGCTAGCATTGTTGTGAGAGACTGCCTTCAGCTTCAGTGAATTTTTTGTGCCAAACAGGTGACTGGTTCTTCTACCATAACAATGCACCTATCCACACTGTGCTGTGTGTTCAGCAGTTTTTGGACAAAAACAGCATGACTCCCATGCCCTACCCTTCCTATTCACCCAATCTCACCCCAAGCAATTTTTTTTTTTTTTTTTTGGTTACCTAGATTGAAAAAAAATTCCTCAAAGGGAAACATTTTGCTGATGTGGAAGAGATGAAATAATAAATGGCAAAGCAAAAAAGCATCAAAATGAATGTATTCAAAAACTGATTTGAGCAGTTGAAAAAGCATTTCAGTAGGTGTATTACATTAGGGAGTACTTTGAAGGTGACTGAATTTTAAACATGTAAGAATAGATACAAATTTTTTATAAACAAATTCTGAGTTTTTGGGGGTCCCCACTCACATATATATTCAAGATAGGTACTTCTTGCTAGTGAATTGAGCATTTATCATTACGTAATGTCCTTCAGTGTCCTTTTTTACTTTTACTGATTTAAAGTCTGTTTTGTCTAATATAAGAATACCTACTCCTGCTCTTTTTTGTTTTCCATTTGCCTGGAAGATTTTTCTCTAGTCCTTTACTTTGAGCCCTTTTGTATCATTTGCAGTAAGTTGGGTTTCCTGTAGGCAGCAGAAGAATGGATAGATCATGCTACTTTATTCAGTTTGTTGCTCTATGTCTTTTGAGTGGCACATTCAGTCCATTCACTTTCAAGTTAGTTATTGATACGTGAAGGCTTATCTCTGTCATATCTATCATAATGCTATTAAGAAGCTGCTTTTTTTCTTTTTTCTTTTTAGGTTTTGTGGTTGACGTGTGTTCTGTAATTTTGTGCTTGCCTGTGCTTTTGCAATGGGTGTAACTGTTCTTTCATTATGTGCTTAGAATTTTCTTAAGCATCACCTGGAGGGCTGGTCTGGAGGTGGCATACTCTCTTAATTGGAGTTTGGGAAGGATTTTAATTCTTCATTGATGAATCTTGGGAAATTATTGGCTGCAATTGTTTATCTTCAAAAACTTTAAGGATGGTGATCCAGTTCCTTCTACTTTGTAGGGTTTCTGTTGAGAAGTCTGCTGCAATTATGATGGCTCTTCCCTGGTGGGTGGTCTATCACTTCTCTCTAGCTGCTTTTAAGATTTTTTTCTTCCATACTTATCTTGTGGAGATGGATTACTATGTGTCTTGGGGATCGTCTTTTCATGTAATATGTTGCAGGTGTACTCTGGATTGCTTGCATTTGGATGGTTACCTCTCTAGCAAGAGAGAGGAAATTTTCTTGAATACACTTTTGAAAGGCTTGTTCAAGGGTATTCTTAGTTTCCCCTTCTGTCTCAGGGATTCCAAGCAGCTGTAGATTTGGTCTCTTTATGTAATCTCAACCTCTTGTAGGCTTTGCTCATTCTTCTTGAGCCTCTTCTCTTTGTTTCTGTCAGACTGAGTTAGTTTGATCCTCATATTCTGAGACTCTTTCTTCTTTGTAGTCAGTTCTTCTGCCTAGTCCTGTTACTGTGCTTTGAAATTCCAGGAAGAAAGTTTTCATTTCCAGGATTTCAGATCGGACCTTTCTTATATTGGCCAGCTCAACTTTTAGTGCCTGCACTGCTTTTGTGACCTGAGTGGTCTGTGTTTCAATTTTCTCATGATTTTCCTTGATTGTTTTTGCCATCCATAGTCTGAATTCTATGTCTTTCCCCAGGGAAAGGTCATTCTGGATGGTTCCCTTTATTGAGGGTCTGGGGGTACCTTTTATAGGTGATGCCTCATAAAGGTTTCGGGGATTGCTGGCTTTGTTCTTTTGTTTTGTTTTTTGCTCATTCTTCATCTATGCAGACCAACACTTCTCTTTTTATTATTATTATTATTATTATTATTATTATTACTGTTTGCTTTTTGTGTGTTTTTTAGTTACATATAGTTTCTTCTGTTGGGGTGACCTTTTGTAGGATTTATTTGTGTTTATTTTTACCCCATAGGGTGTTCCCCTGCTGTGCTGCACTCCTCCTTCCCCTTGGGGTGGTAATCTGTGAAAGCCCTACCATTGCGTCTTGCTGCTCTTCCATGTCCAGCTGCCCTAGGTCTTTTCTGCCTTCAAAAGAGTTCACGCAGGGAGAGAGGGGCCACCAGAACCAGACACTTTCATCCTGCTGCCTCTGGTTCCCCCTCTCCTGCTAGGCAGCTCTCAGAACACAAAGTGACTTTCCTCCTCAAAGTTTTTCCTATGGGCCAGAACAGCATTCAGGTCTCAAGTTGTGAACTCTCTGTGGGTTGTAGGAGAGGAGCTTGGCCCCCTGGCTGCTGTGGAAGCACTCCAGGAATGGCTGTGCTATCCACTGCCCAGAAGTGCTCCTCGGGGAGATTGGGATTGCCAAGAGCCACTCTTAATTTCCCCTCCCTTGCTAGAGGATGATCTGCATTCAGAACTCAAAAGTAGCAGAATCTGAGGTAGCTTGCTCCAAGCTGTTACTGTGTGGGCATGCCCTTGGGGTGAGTGAAGCTAAATCTTTCCTGGCCTGGGGGCTGTTCACCAAACCTGCCCACGGGTACAAGATCTCAGAGAGGATTGGCCCAGGGATTCAGAGTTTGACTGGGTTCCCAGCTCCACATGGGCTCTGGCAGCACACTGCTTTGCCTATCCAGGCTGCCACCCTCATGGGACTGGAGTCTTATGCAGCTGGAGGGAGGGGAACTCTCACAATGTCAGTAATAAGCCCTGGTTCCATTCTCCTCACCCCCACACTCATGTATAGGGCGGCAGTACTGATGTTTTAATGTGAATCTGTCAGAGATGGGGCCTCCTGGCCAAAGCCGGCCACCTGCTCTCTCTCCTTGTGCGGAGAACTTTTGTGCCTCAAGTCATGCTCTGTGTGCCCCAAGATTCCTTTGCAGTGTGGGGTGTGTCCTCTGTCTCAGCCTGCTCTGGCTGCTGGGTGTCACTGGCTACTGGGACTCTCCTCCTTGGTCTGTTCTGTGAGAGAGGTCCTAATTGGTTGCTTCAAAGTGGCCATCTTGCTTCTGCAGGCCTTATTTTATTTCTTGAGTAATTATTACTGTTTTTATTCTACTTTTGTCTTTTAGACAGTTCCTTTTCAACTAGTGGACTCTATTTTCTGCACTCTTTTTAGGAAAAGAGGAGTTGAAAAGTTAAAGAAAAAGCAACGTATAATATATTTTAGAAAAGGAGTAAGAATGTCCAAGTAGTACACATCTTAAATCGATTTTTAGCTGTGATAAGTACAGATATTAAAGCATTTACCATTGTGGTGATAACTTATGGGAAAAAATACCTTTATACTGTTTTTCAATCACATATTACATAATTCCCTGTCTTTTCCTTTCAATTTGCAGAATAACGTAAGTTGTATCAAGAATATCTGAGGAGTTAACAAAATAGAACAACAACTGGAATGGTATATTCTTAGAATGGTTAAACTTAAACAAAAAGCAATAACAGAAAATAGAAAAAAGAACTGACCATACCAAGTTTTGACAAGTTATGCTGGTGGGAATGTTAAATAGTCCAACCACTTTGGAAAACTGGCAGATATTTTTAAGTTAAACATTTACCTACTATATGACCCAGCCATTCTTCTCCCAGACATTTATCTAAGAGAACAAAAACATATACCTACTCAAAAACTGATAAGTAAATACTTATAGCAACTTTACTTGTAATAGTCCCAAACTGTAAATAACCTGCATACTCATCAATAAGTAAAGGAAGAAACAATGTGTGGTATTAATCATACAGTGAAATAATTCTCATCAATAAAAAGGAGTGAACATTGATAAGTGCAAAAATATAATCTCAAAATTTTTATGCTGAATGAGAGAATCCAGGCCATAAGTCATACCACACACTATATGACTTTATTTATACAAAAGTTTAGAAGATGCAAACTAATTTAGTGACTGTAAACAAATCAGTGATCCCCTGGGGATTGATGTAGGAAGGGATAGAGTACAAAGTGACTTGAGAAAACATTTTGGGATGATGGTAAGTGTTATTTTGGTTGTGGTGATGGTTTTATAGGTATATACATGTATGTCAGAACTAAACAAATGATATACTTTAAATAGGTATTTTAAACTATACTTAAATATACCTTAAAAAGTAATGAGAAAGAGATGGCATTAAGAGGGAATGGGATTGAATATGGGATCTGAGCTCTGGCTCTACAGTGTGAATATCTGAAAGTCAACCAACTCCTAGGACATGCTTTGCATATTTATAACAAGAAAGGGTTTGGTTAACAACTCTCTATAATTGTAGATTTATATGAGAAACATAGTATTTTATTTTACTACAATAAAACAAAAGCCAGTTATTTTATCTATCTATAGGAATTGATTTTATACATATTTAGGCTTATTTTAAAAACCTAAACTTCTGCCATTTCTTGAATTTTAAAGGATTTATGAAAATCGATTCCTTCTTTCAACCCTACTCATATGAGATCTAAAACCTCGGTTGACCTTAAAGATTGTAGGTTGGGTCTATTCAATTCACTGGAGGGCCACATTGACTTTATGACGTCCATTAGAGATTTATTTATTTATTTATTTATTTATGTATTTTTGAGTTGGAGTCCCACTCGATCGCCAAGACTGGAGTGCAGTGGCCGCTCCTGGCCACCGCAGCCTCGACCTGCTGGGCTCCGGCGGCGATGCCTCTGCCTCAGCCTTCCGAGTAACCGGAATTACAGGCACGCGCTACCATGGGATTATGCTTTTATAAGAGATATCCCAGAGACCTACTTTGCTCCTTCTGCTATGTGAGGATACAGTAAGAAGACAGATGTCTGTGAACCAGGAA
>CAUYQG010137662.1:0-15897 GCA_963574415.1 Tarsius wallacei | reverse complement strand
CTGACTCCCAGGATTGTAAGATAATACATTTTTGTTGTTTTACGCTGCATAACTACATTTGTGGTAATTTGTTACACCAGCAAAAGGAAAATAATACAGTAGGGGGAGATAAATATTTTTAATTTTCAATTTGTTTTCTTTGACAGTTCCAGGAGGTGTGTCATGCAAACAACCGGAACTGCAGGGAGAGCTAGAGGGGAAAAAGAAATTAACGAAATGCTAGAAGGAAATGCCCCCGGGCTGAAGCTATACTGTGAAGTCGAGGGTCCCAAGGATGAAGAGAAAGTCTTGCAGAGTTCCGAAAGAACAGGCCACGTTCAAGGGAAGGAGAACTGGAGTGGCACTTGGCATCAGAGAATGATTATATGAGCAGGGATCCTTTCCCCAGCCACTATGGGATTGATCTGTTAGAACAAAAGCAAGAAAATATCCAACACGGCAAGACAGAGAGAAGACCCCAGCCACGTCCCCTTTGGGCAGAAAATGCCCACAGAATTCCCCTGCCACCGAGACAATTCAGTCACAGTGGAGCTCTCAAGGCAGAGCAGACGCTCAGAACAGGAAGTGGTGATGAGCAACGACCCTTGCAAAATCCATGGTCTGGTTTCATCTACATGTGCCTGTGATTTTGTCCTTTGATTGCTACTACAGATCCCTGAAACATAAGCCCCATGCTATAAGGGAAACTTGTGTTCTCCTGGAACTAAAAAATAGAACCCATCTTCTTGTGGAGAAGTCAGAATACACTAAGATCACATCTGATTGGAGGGAGCAGGAGGAAGGGAAAGGGTCTGACCTGGTTTGTGGGGAGAGAGTGGGGGAAGAGAGCCTTGTGGGGGCTGAATGACTGTTTGCTATTAGTACGTGAACGGGGAAGTGCTGGGCGAACAATGACTCTCAGGAACTGGAAAACAGCAGCTAGTGGGAAAAACGCCCAGCAGAACGCCTGGATCCCTGGGTGGAAGTTGGAGAAGGGTGGAGGGGACAGGAAGGGGGGCAAAATGGAGGATGGGGAGAAAAGGAAGAAAGTCTAGTTTAAACATAAAACTGGATGAAATCAGCCATTGCCTTGCTGAGCTGTGGTCTGACCATGTGTTCTTTGAGCGACGGCCAGGCCGTGTTTTTCTAAACTTGGGCCCCCTC
Organism: Tarsius wallacei; assembly: GCA_963574415.1. Lineage (NCBI taxonomy): Eukaryota > Metazoa > Chordata > Mammalia > Primates > Tarsiidae > Tarsius > Tarsius wallacei. Next base: position 14,754 of record CAUYQG010137662.1, on the reverse strand, counting down.
CCCCACCCTGGGGAGGTGACTCTCCTCTCTCTTCCCTCTAATTTACTTTCTAAATAAACTGTATTTCCCAATACAGAAAACTAGATGAAATCGATAAAACCATGGCCATCTGCTTCATAATCAATGTGAAGGGGCTGAACTGCCCATCCAAAGCCTGTAAGATTGGGGTAAAAATTAAAATCCACTTAAGCGCTATTGACAAGAAACACACCCAACATGGTGACAAATGGGAGCTCTAAGCGGACATTTGAAGAATGGGATTAAGCCGGACTCGGTGGCTCAGCCTGTCATCCCGCGCCTTGGGAGGCTGAGGTGAGTGGATCGCCTGAGCCCGCGGGTTTGAGACCCGCCTGGGCAACTTGGCAAGGCCTCATCTCTACAATAAATCAAAAAACTAGCCGGGCGTGGTAGCGCGCGCCTGTAGTTCCAGCTACTTGGAAGGCTGAGGCGGAAGGATCGCCGGAGCCCAGCAGGTCGAGGCTGCGGTGCCCGGGAGCGGCCACTGCACTCCAGCAGTCTGGGCGACAGAGTGAGACTCCAACTCAAAATAATAATAATAATAATAATAATAATAATATTAATAATAACAATAATTTATAGCAGCATAGAAAATATCAAATACTTGGTGACAAATTTGACTAAAGGTATACAATACCCATATACTGAAAACTAAAAACTATTTTTAAGATAAATTATAGAAGACCCAAATAAATTGAGAGATATATCTAGTTAATGGTTCAGAAGACAAAAAAATTAATAAGATGTCAGTTCTTCCAAACTGATAATCCCAATCAATCCCAATCAATCCCAAAATGCAATCCCAGTCAAAATCCTAGCAGACTTTTTTGTAGAAATAGACATGCTGTTTCTAAAATTTACATGAAAACACAAACAGACTTAGAATAGTCAAATAACTCTTAAAAAGAAGAACAAAGTTGGAAGGCTAATACTACTTGATTTCAAGAATTCAGTAAAGTATTAGCAATCAAAACAGTGTGGTTTTGGAGTCAGATAAACAAAGAGATCAGTGGAGCAGAATAGAAAGTCCAGAAATAGATCCACACATATATTGTATAAATGTGATTTTTTCACAAAGTTTAAAAAGCAATAGAGTGAACAAGTAATAGCTTTTCCATCAAATAGTGCTAGAACATTTGGATATCCACATACAAAAAAAATTAACTTATAGCCACACCTTGCATACACAAATTAAATCAATATGTAAATGTTGAACTTAAAACTATAAAATTTATAGAAAAAAAAAGACAAGATTTGCCTTCGGTTATGCAAATATTTCTTAGATAAGACACTGATAAAAGAATCAAAAGACAAGATACAGACTGGAAGAAAATCTTTATAAAGCATGAACCTGATAAAGGACTTGTCTCTCGAACATATTTCTTTAAATCTGAAAACTCAATTTAAAAAATCAATTAAACTGGGAAAAATAATTTAACAGACATTTCACCAATGAAGATATACAATGAAGGTGGCAAATAAGTACATTAAAAGTATCATTAGTCCTTAGATAAATGAAAATTAAAACCGCAATGAAATATCACTACTCACTTACTAAAATACCTAAAACTAAAGTGATTTGCCTTACAAGTATTGGTTTACCATAACAAATGGAAAGCTCATACACTGCAGACAGGAATGTAAAATAATTCGACCACTTTGAAAACATTCTGGCAATTTCATGGTATTAAAGAAAACCTACCATATGATCTACCCATTCTACTTCTAGGTATCTGTTAGCCCAAGAGAAATAAAAGCATGGTTCATACACAAAATTGGACATAAATGTTCACAGCAGTTTGTTTTGTTATAGCCAAAAATTGTAAACAACACAAATGTCTATCAAAGGGTGAATGAATAAACAAATTGTAGCATATTTGTAGACTGGGTAATAAAAAGAAATGAACTACTGATACACAGAAGACCATGGATGATTCTCAAAATGCTGAGTGAAATAAGCCAATCAAAAGAAGAATATGTACTGTGTGATTTCATCTACATAAAATTATGGAAAATACAAACTCCTCCATAGTGGCAGAAATCAGATCAGTGACCACCTGAGGGGAGGGCTCGGGATAGGGAAAGACAAAGGGGCAAGAAAAAATTTTGGAGTGAGAGTGATAGATATGTTCATGATTGTGGTGATGGTTTTACATGTATGTACTCATGTCAAAAGTTATCAAATCATATACACTTTAAATAGGTGCACTTTAATTTATGTTAATTATGTGTCAAGACCCAGCAATTTCACTCAGGTTTGCATATACTCAGCAGAAATGAAACCATCTGTCCACTCAAAAGCTTGTACTCAAAGGTTTAAAACAGCATTACTCTTAACAGCCAAACAAGAGAAAACAACCCAAATGTCCATCTACTGATAAATTGAAAATAAAATGTGGTGTGTCCATACAATACAATAAAGATGGTTGACTTAAGATTTTTCAATTTTACAATGATGTGAAAACAATAACACATTCAGTAGAAACCATACTTCAAGTGCCCATACAAGCATTCTGTTTTTCACTTTCAGTACAGTATTTAATAAAATACATGAGCTATTATTCAACATTTTATTATAAAGCAGGTCTTGTGTTAGGTTATTTTGCCCAACGGTAGGCTAATACAAGTGTTTTGACCATGATTAAGGTATGCTGGGCTAAGCTATGATGTTCAGTAGGTTAGGTGCACTAAATGCATTTTTTACTTACAACATTTTCAATTTACAATAGGTTTATCGGGATGTAATCCCCTCATAAATTGAGTATCATCTGTATTATTCAGCCATAAGAAGGAATGAAGTACCGGTGCATGCTACAACGTGGATGAACCTTGAAAACATCATACTGAGCAAAAGAAGCCAGACACAAAATGACAAATATTGTATGATTCAAACTGCATAAACTATAAATAATGTTTATAGAGACAGATAGTAAGTTAGTGGTTGCCTAGGGCTGGGGTAAGGATAGATGTTGGGGAGAAATGGAGAGTGACTGCTAAAGGATACAAGGTTTCTTTTCGGGGTAACAAAAATGGTCTACAACTGATTGTAGTGATGGTTGTGTAACTCTGAATACATAAAACCATGAACTGTACACTTTAAATGGGTGACTTGTATGGTAAGTGAATTATAACTCAATAAAGCTGTTATAAAAATATGTATGTCAATTTTGTTTGCTAATTATTTTTAAAGCTATAGTTTGTGTTGCTGAATTCCTCTGAGTCTTCCCCAAAGGGTGGTTGTTTAAAAATGGTGAATAAAATTCTTGTGCAGATTAATAAGTATTCTAGCTTCATTGTATTGTGTCATGTTTTCTTAAGTTTATTCAGGCATGTGTATTCCTTGAATTCTTAGCACACTTGCTTGCCTCTGAATAATCATTTCCGTATATGTAAATATTCTTTAAAATTGCTTCTACACACAATTGTGTGCTTTTTTTGGACTATGTAATTGCAAGTCCATCAATGAAGGAGGGAAATATCTTTGTTTTAAAACTTTTCGTTGAGGTAAAAGACATACGAAAAGTACTTACAGCACAAGCACATTTTGGATGAATTTTCATGAACTGAACACACCGATATCACTAGCATTCACATCAAGATATAGAGTAATCCCAGCTCCCCAGAAACTTCCTCATATTTAAAAGAAAATGTCTTTTGTTATATTGTGGTGTTATAAAAACCGCATAACATTTGCCACATTAACCCTTGTTAAGTGTACAGTTCAGTATTGTTTAGTATATTCACACAGATGTAAAACAAAGCTCCAGGACTTTTTCATCTTGTAAACCCAGAACTCTATACCCCTTAAACAACTCCCCATTATTCCCTACCTCCAAGCGCCTGTGACCCACCATTCTACTTTCTGTTTCTATGAATTTGACTACTTGAGATATCTCATAAAAGTAGAATCACACAGTATTTGTCTTCTATGACTGGTTTATTTCACTTGTCATAATATCCTCTAGGTTTATCCATTTTATCACAAATGGCAGAATTTTTCCTTTTTCAAGGCTGAATAATATTCCATTGTATTAATAAACCACATTCTCTTTATCCATGTACATTTGGGTTGCTTCTACCTCTTGGCTATTGAGAATAATGCTGCTATGAATATGGGTGTGCAAGTACAAGAATGTCTTTTAACACTAAAAATAACACCAACTTGTTGGCATTAATGTTTGGAATGGTTCTAAGGACTTTATGTGCATTATCTTATTTACTCTTTATAGTGATATGAATTAGGGAGTGCTCTCATTATTTCCATTTTATAGATTAATAAACTGAAGAACAGGTAGGTTAAGCAACTTTCCAGAAGGTCACACCAGTGGAGTTGGAATCCTCATTGAAATCAGTAGTCTGCCAACAAGGCCACGTTGTTAACCACCATGCTATACTGCTCTTTATTTTCCATAATGGCGCTACAAAGTGTCTCCTATGAAGCATTGCTATGTGTGCACTCATATAATGTTCAGGTCACCCAATTACAGTCCCATTTAATTAAAAACATGAGCATTCCCTCATGGAGCCCCAAATTTCTTTCAATTTTGAATCATTTACAAACTGCAACATCATAAAGCATATTTATTAAGCACCCCACCTTCTAAAGATCCTTTTCTTTTTCTGGCCAAGCATTTCAGATATGCTGTACATTGGAAAAAAGAAATCAAAATTAGCTTCAGTATTCAATTCTATAAAAGTTATTAGCAATTAGTACAGATTTAAGGGGGGAGGGGAGTAATTAGCCTTCTTGCCCTAAAAATTAATGGGTCCTTTTCATTATACCCCTAAGGGGTATTTTGCCCAATAACATTCCATTTCGGATTAATGTAAAATGAAAACTGCATTATTTTAGAATGCTGGCTACATAATGATCACAAACCACAAATCTCACAAAGATTAACAGAGAAGGTAGATCAAGAGGAACAACGAACTATTAATAATTCTAGACAGGATGAAGGTAATAAAATCAATGTGTCAATCATTTTACCAGAATCAAGAAGCCACAATATTTTTTGAAGGCATGGCCAGGCTTGTGTAAAGTAAGAGTTGATATAGTTCATTACAGGCTGTGCTAGGCTTTCAGCAGAGAGTGGTTTCTGGGTAGTTACAAAATAAATTAAACATACTCCATAAATTTCAATGTAAAAATGCAAGGGTCTATACACAAAGACACTTTCTTTTCTCCATTTCTAGGGAAAATCATCTTTTCTGAACAAAAGGCCAAAAAATGGTCCAGAAAAGCACAGGTTGAGTGTCAGCAACTCCAAATGAACCACTAGGGGGCAGAGGCAGACAGAAACTGACCAATAGGTTACCACAAGAACCCGTCCACATCCTTGAGATAGACTGCTGATAATTGCTTCCTATATGGCAAGTATAACTTGAATTTGTCTTACTTCCTGACTAAGAAACAGAAACCAAAATAAAATTGCCCAATTTTCTCTTTTGTCTCTGTTATAATGTTTAGGTAGCCGTTTGTAAAAAAATGCTGATCCAGGAGCCATGATAGCAACTACATGAGTGCAAGGGCAATGCTGTTTTGTTTCTATTCCTCTCCAACTCTGGTTTTACATTCCTCTTCATTTTGATAGCCATTTGATGCATTCTGGCTCGCCCTTGTGTTTCTCCTTGTCACTGAGTGAATTGTGGTCTGATTCCAGAAGGAATATTCAAACAAATCTGACTTAATAAAGGCAGCCATTGCCACACACATTTAACCTATACCACAGTCGTTTCATAACAGCCATTTCATAACAGTTCATTTCTCTCATTCCATAATACAGTGTTGAAGTTTAGCCAGGAAAAGTTGCAAAAGATAGAAAAACTAAGTGTCAAACATATATAATGAGTCATGGCATTTCTGTTATTTCATAAAACATTTATCCCACATAAACCAGCAAAGACATACCTTTTTATAAGGCAGTTGAAGTTAGATTGTGAACCATCCCTAGTCTCATACATATATCACTGTAATTGTTGTCTATATGCTGAGGGGAATAAAAACTGATGGTTTTTCATTCAGCAAACTGGACACTTAATATGGGCCCTGCTAAAGATGTATAAAGTATGAGCCTTGTCCTCATGGAACTTGCAGTCAAGTGGAAAGCTGATATAGGGAAGGAGAAATATAATAAATGAACAGAACATTATTTTCTATGTGAAATCATAGTGATTTGGATAGGGTATTGCTTAGCTGGAAGTAGGGGAGGGATCAGATATCAGACAATGCTTTGCTTACTGGGACAGGGGGCTCTAAGTTCAGTATTTAAGGGTGAATAGAGGTGACCAGGTAAAAAGAAGGTAAAATAACATTAGAGCTAAGGCAGACATTTGGAGCAAGAGGCAGGGCAAGAAAGTGATGGGCATTGTGGTGGTGGTGGGATGGGCAGGTACCACAGAAATTCTGTGTTGTTGCTGTGTTCAGTGGGAGTTATGAGAGACAGAACAGGAGTAGGCAAGGTCAGAGCTCTATCGGCCTCATATGCCAGGCTGAGAATCAGGGACTTCATTCTTCAGGCAACAATAGAGCTAGGTAGCTGTTTTGAGCAAGTGAAATGTATCATTCTGAAAGGATATGAATGGCGTGAGATTAGGGTCAGAGAGACTCATTTGGACATACTACAATTATTCAGAGATGATGCAAGCCTGAACTAAGGCACTGATAGTTGGGGAGGAAGGGAGTGGCACTTTGGGTTTCAGATCATCAGGGCATGATATCTGATTGAATATAGAAATGGTGTGAGAGTGAAGGAGGAATCAAGGAGGACTGTTTGATTTCTAGCGGACAACTGGAAAGGTGATAAGGTTGCCAGTGGAGATGGAGAACACAGGAACAGGAGCAATGAGTCTAGTTTTAGATATGTTGAGAGTCTGAGGGTATCTCAGTGGTATCTAGGTGCGGATATCTGGCAGGTATGTGAGTATTAGCCAGGTAGACTTAGTGTGACTCCAGAAATGGTTTGGGCTACACTCTTAAGTCACTGGCAATAGAAAAGATGAGGTGGATAAGATTTTTTTCAGAGAATAAATAGAGCTGAAGAACAAAGACTGAACCCTCAGAAAAGCTCAGCATTGAAAGGATAGGTGGAAGGTTTGGGTCACCAGGCAAGGCCGAGAAGGAATGATCAGATGCGGGCATCTCGTGATAGAACGTTCTGAAAGGGCCTCAGATTGCAGGTTAGAAGCATCCAAAAGTCCCACTCATGTCATTATAAGTTAGTACATACTTGAGTAGTTAGTACTGTGAGAATCCCTGTGTGGGGAGAGAGGACACTAGGAAATCTACCACAGTACTCTTGACCCCAAGAGCCTTCTAATTTTTTGGCAAAGACAAAGCATGCTCATAAAAGAGGTCAAATGCAAGCCTAAGGAACAGCAAAACATCTGGGCAAGGTCCAGAGGCCTCTGTGGGAGTAAGGGAGTCAAGAAGATTTCAAAGAGAAGCAGGACTTGGCTGACCTTCAAGGCCAAATGAGCCATGGATGGAGGATTCACCAAGGCTAGAAAACATGACGCAAAGGCCAAAAGGAGGACACCGAGAATAGAGACAGATCTTACTGAAGAGCTAGCTCAAAACCAGGTCTTAAAGGCATGAATGTGGAAAAAGTTCAGTGCAGAAAAATAATTATCTTCATCAACAAGAAGTGACCAAGTATGTATTTTCCAAACAGGAGTAAGAAGTAATACACCTGACCTTCGCAGAGAAATCAAAGCAGTGCTTCAGATAAATGAATGCAATGGTGGCGTATCTTTAATTTCCACTTTTGAAATTGTCAGACAAATTAACTTTTTATTTCATTTTCAGAAAATACAATTTCTCTGCTCTTTTTGTTGCCAAATTTCCTGGTTACTTTTATTTTATGCCTAACCCTCAAACTTCAAAAGGAAAAAAAAAAAGGGAATAAGATGTTGCCTCAGTGAGACCTAGCCTGTAAGATGTTATAAACTTTAAACTTTTATAGTAGCTTTTCTACTTCACAGAGCCTCAGAGAAACCTATGCCCAGGTTCTTCAGACATCGCTAAAATACAAGCACAATAACCGAGTGAAAGATAAATTGTAATATCAGTGTGGTGCTATAAAGCAAAATAACTCTCTAAAATGCAATTGCATCCCACCCCTATTTTAAATCCTTAAGTCGTACAATTCTATAAAAGAAAGGCTAACAAGTTAATGGAAAAGTGGGCAAAGGGCATGAAGAGGCATTTCAAAGAAAAAGAATTGTGTATGGCAATAAGTACATGAAAAATGCTTTTCCCTTCGCTCTTATACCTCACTGACATTTAAAGAAATGCATATAAAACAGACGAATGGCTGCTTTTCGCATCTGAAGATGTTTGCAATCAACCTGTCGGTGAGGGTGTAGGGACTCTTGTCCAACATTAATGAGAGTGTATACTGATGTGTCTTCCAGGAGGGACAATTCAACATTCACTTTCATATTGTAAATGCATTCAATCCTTGACCCCACAATTCTACTAAAAATTTCTCCTACAGATGCGCTTACACAGGTGCTTCAAGATGTGTGTAAAAGACTATCTATTGCTATATTTTTGTTGTTGTAGATTTCTCTTTTTCCTTTTCATGAAACAAAATCTAGCTCATCTAGTAAGAGGGGACTGGTTAGAACCACTGTGCTGGCTGCATGCCCTGGACACTGGGAAGTCATAAGCAGAATGGTGTAGACTGAAGTGTGCTGGTGTGGCCTTGTCCATGATCTACATCCTTGGAGATCCTCTACGCCCTCCCTTAGACACTTTGGTTTGTTCCTGAAAACCTTGCCCCTATGTGAAGAGCTGTTTTCTGAAAAACTGCCCACATTAACCTTACTGGGGAAAGTTATGTTGTGATCTAACCCAGCCCCAAATACCCAAAAGTGTTTTGCAGATAGAAAAAAATAAATCAATTGAACTATGAAAGCAAGTCTGTGTTTGTAACAAACATCACTCTGCAAGTGGTTCAAAATAAAGATCCATCGTTCATGTCCAAACAAAACATTGGATAGTGGATGGTGGTGGCGATGTGGGGTGCAATGAAATCATTCTTTGAAAGGTGAATTCTCTTTTTTGCATGTCTTCTTTTGTAGTTATCTTGAGCTGAAACTGTTCTTAAAAACAAAGTTATAAGCCAGGCGTGGTGTCATGTACCTGTAGTTCCAGCTACTCAGGGGGCTGAGGCAGGATTGCTTGAGAACAGGAGTTCAAGACCAGCCTAAGCAACATAGTGTGACCCCATCTCTAAAACTTAATAACAATAATAATAAATAAGAATAAAGTCATAGCATTTGGGAGACAAAGTAAGGGATAAACATGGAGTACTTTGATCATGTGAACTACAAACTGGTGACTGATATGAAAGATGTACCATTTCACCCCTCTTGCTTGGAGTGCATATGCACAGCAAAACAATTTCGCTTTATTCAAACATGATACACAGCTCCAATTAGTTCTGTATAAGAATCTCTGACTAGAAACTATCATTTGAGTAAACTGGAGAGTGTGTCATTGCCTGAAACTGTAATGTTAAAACTCCTCTTATCATAGTGCATTTATTTAGTATGTTTTGTGAAGGAAATGTCATTGCACCATTAAAAAAATAATCCTCCCAAATGGTGACTTTTCAAAAGTAGTTATTGCAAAGATTAGTGATTAAATGAAAGAAAAAGGCAAGTTGCAGGAAAACATAGCACAATCCACTTTTTAAAAGAACATGTACCCATAATACATGTTTCTGGAGAGAAAATCCTGAAAATACATATAAGAAACTGTAACCGTGGTCTTTGGAAAGGAGGAGTGGGGACAAGAAAGACTTATGTGTGCTGTTTAAATTTTTACTATGTGAAAGTAAGATTTTTATAATACAAAATAGGCTAAATAAAGAATACTTCAATGATTGCTGATTTTGCACAAACTAGAGAAAGGGGTTACAGTCAGGGTTCAGGTGTTAATATAGAAAACACTGCAGGATCTGTCTACCTACCTAGGCACCACCCATGACCCTATGTACCTTATTTTGGCCCCACAAACTACTTGCCATTCCCAAAATGTATTATGCATCCCTGAGCCTCTGTGTCTTTGTGCTGTTACCTCTCTTGAGTTCCCCTTTTAAACTAATCTATCAGAAGATGACTTCTTATCCTTTAAGATCTGATTCAAGTGCACCTTCCCACTGGATATCTTTCCTGACTTCTCCAAATCCTAGTTCCTCCCCGGGAAGATGTGTTTTCTCTGGGATGAGTGCCCATGGCTCATCTGATGGTTCCTCCTGGGCTACGCCTCGCTGCTTGGGCTACAATTTTCCGGTTTGAGAATGGAGTAACTGAAGGTATGGTATAAGGTGTGTGTAACACCTGCCCCAGGCTGAGTGCAGGGTTTACTCATAAATGTCATGGCATCTCTCCCAGCTTTCATCCATGAGAACCAAACAGCTGTTTTCTTGACCCCTTTCTTTAAGGTTGTTAGAACACAAGTCAAAGGCTTAGCTCTTATTGGCGTAGTCCATAGTAGGATTTGGGAAGATGGGTCTTTGACTACTTTGGATTCACCTGCTTTATTTTACTTGGTGAGATAATTATTCAGACCATGCTTCTGCTGGGTTATGTCGGCCAATATAAAGTTAGTCTTAGAGTCACAAGAAAAATCTTCATTTAAACTTGGTAATTCATTCAGCCTCAGTTTTAATTTTTTAACAAGGGGAGAAAATCCATCTAGAAAGAAATTCCTTAAACATATGCAGAAGTCTGCTTTGCTCTTTGTGTTCTCACACCCAAGGTTAAAAAATCACAAAGAGAACTGTAAGAAATAATCACTAGAAAAGTAAACTACAGTTGTCAGTGAAATTCTGAAAAAATCAAGCAATATGAGGACACTATGAAAAATAAGACAGTATGATGTCTCAGTAATTGGAAAAGTGCTTGAATAAAGAGTGAGGCCAACAGGAGAGAAGAGGAAGTCCAGAAATTGAACCAGGTACATGATGTTACTACATGATACAAACAGCAACTGTGCATTTAATCTAAAACATGAATTAGAATGAAAAACTTGTAGGACTGTAGTAGCTAATAATAGACAAACACACTCAGATAGGAGATATACTATACTTCATTAGTTCTAAGACACATATTTATTCATACATTGACATCTCCAAATTTGGGATTTAATGTTTCTGAACTCAATAGTGCCTCACAATGATTTGTCACTTCTATACCTAAATAGGCCTAAAAGAGGTCTTTCAGTATATATAAAATAAAAAGTTAAGTGATTAAAAAAATAGCATCTCCCATCAGCAGGTTCAAGAGAACTTTGGACTACTGAGTTGTGACCTGAAAAAAAAGAATGAAGTTGGACCCATACCTCAAACTATACAACTTTACATTAAAACAAGCTTTAAAAGAATTGAGACTTAAATGTAAAAATGAAAAAGAAACAAGGAGAAGAAAAAAGAAACCATAAAAGCATTTCAAGAAATAAGAGTAAATAGACTAAGAATATAAACAGATGATTCACAAAACTATAATAAATGGCCTCTAAAACATGTAAACATATACCCAATCTTAATCATAATTATAGCAGTGCAAAAGCAAATCACATTGAGCTATTATTTCTTACCTCTCCAACTGACAAAAATCTAAATGTATAACAACATATTTTATTGCTGAGGTTGTGGGTATCAGGAATTCTCATATACTACAGGTGAAAATGCAAATGTTATACTCATATTGAGGGCAAATTGACACTATCAGAATTACAAATGTGTTTACTTTTTGAACTTACTCTATAGGTGCACCTTCACACATGTTTATAATTACTACTCACTGAAACACTGTTTGTAATAACAAGACACTGGACACAACCTAATTATTCATTAATAGGGAGCTGGTTAAATAAACTTTGCCACATCGACAAAATGGAGTACCACACAGATGCTGACATAGAATGAAGACACTCCTCTATCCACTTATATGGAAAAACACTAGAACACAATAAACTAGTATGATTGGTTTCCTAAGGGGAGCAGTAGAGAAAGGGGTGGATGGAGATAGTGGTAGATAGAGAAAAATTTGCAAATTGTACCTCAGATGAAAGGCTAATGCCCCAAATCAACAAGGAACTCAAATAATTCAACATGAGAAAAGGAAAAAACAAAAACAACCCCATCAAAAAGTGGGCAAAGGACATGAAAAGACACTTTTCAAAGAAAGACACATAAGCAGCCAACAAACACATAAAAATAATGGTCAAAATCACTAATCATCAGAGAAATGCAAATTAAAACCACAATGAGATATCACCTCACAACAGTTAGAATGGCTGTTATTAGAAAGTCAAAGAACAACAGAAGTTGGTGTGGTTGTGGAGAAAAGGGAACACTCATTCACTGTTGGTGGCATTGTAAACTAATTCAAGCATTGTGAAAAACGGTATGAAAATTAGTCAAATAATTAAAAATTTAATTATCATTTGACCCAGCAATCGCAATACTAAGGAGCTACACAAAGCAAAAGATATCAATATACAAAAAAAGAAGCCTGTACTCATGTGTTTATAATAGCATGTTCACAATAGCAAAATCATGGGACCAACCTAAGTGGAACCAACAATTGACTGGATAAAGAATATGTGGTATATATACAACATGGAATACTATACAGCCATAAAAAAGACTGAAATCATGTCCTTTGCAGCAACATGGATGGAGCTGGAGATCATCATCCTAAGTGAAGTGACTCAGAAACAGAAAACTAAACACCGCATATTCTCACTTATATGCAAGTGCTAAGTGGTCACAAACATGAAAATAATAGGCATTGGGGACACCAATATCGGGGGAGGTTAGACGGAGGGTTAGGGTTCAGAAATTATCTATTGGGTACAATGTTCATTATCTGGGGAATGGGTCACCTGAGAACCAATCCCCCCACTACACAATATGTCCATTTAACAAACATGCATGTGTACTCCCTGAATCTAAAATAAAACATAGAAAAAATAAAAATAACAATAAAAAAAGAAAAGAACACTTGATGACCAAAAATTGATCAGAGACACATCAGTGCCCAGGGAAACTTACAGCATTTTTTTTCACTGAGATTAAGCTATTATATATATTTATTAGGAAAATATATCCTGGAATCTTGTTCAGGCTATGTGGACCCAAGGCTGGCTTTATCCTCCACTGTATCAGCCCCAGAAGGTTTTACTGTGGTGTTCTGGATCAGAGGAGTGTCATGATTCAAGCTTTCCTTTACACAATTCCACTAACACGTCTTTCTTCATCTCCAGCAGTGGGGCTTGCTCTGTTCTCTATCTTTTTACCAGTACAACTCTCTCTCCCCATGTTTTTGATGCTGTTCAGTCACCTAGAAAGATGTGCAGTGGTATTCACAGGCAATGATTGGCATCAGATTTTCCTCATTATTCTGCCATAGAGTCAGCATTGAAATTGATGGGAAACCAAGTGCAATCACATGAAATTGATTGCCATTTGGGTCCTATTGATTATCCTGCCAAATCCAAGACAAGAAGAATAGCTATGCTTGATGGCAAAAAGGCAGTGACTGCACATATTTCAGTCGCCATTTGGGGTTGGCTGGAATGACATCTGCCCATCGATCTAGACCAGAAAATTATGAAGATGCCCTTACAGAGAAGCATGCCAGTGGAGGGAAACTATTCATTCTTGCCAACTAAAAATGACCCCTTAAACTTACCTTTAATTTAGTAATTCACTAGTTCCTGTCTTTTCAACCTAAAAACTGGGACCATGGTGGACTAAGTTATTACAGATGATCCTCCACCGCAAACATGTAGACACTGGATGAAATTCACCAACAATAACTTTAAAAAACATTGTTTAGAAACAGTCTCATTCTGCTCCCCAGGCTGGAGTGCTGTGGCATGATCATTGTTCATTGCAGCCTCAAACTCCTAGCTTGAGCAATCCTTTTGCTTCAGCCTCCTGAGTAGCTAGGACGATAGGATGTGCCACCATGTCTGGCTTTTTTTTTTTTAAATACAGATGGAGTGTCACTGTGCTGCCTAGACTAGTTTTGAACTCCTGACCTCAAGCAATCCTCCCACCTCAGCCTCCAAAAGTGCTGGGATTACAGGCATGAGCTACTGTTCTTGGCTAATAATAATTTTTAAATATATAGTTTAGTTCAAAATAAAAAAGGAAATCTATAAGTATAAAACTAGAAGGGAGTCAAAAGCAAGGCTCTATGGGTTCAGGGTGGGGATAGGGTATAGCATCAGACCCAGAAATAGGTCTTCATAGTCAGATGTTGGGACTTCATGCCCATATAGAGCCAGAAGGTGTGGCCTTGGGCCTATGAATAACAACAAGTTGTAATTTATTTATTTTTTTATTTTAATTTTAATTTAATTTTATTTTTTTGAGTTGGAGTCTCACTCTGTCATCCAGACTGGAGTGCAGCGGCCGCTCCCAGCCACCGCAGCCTCGACCCGCTGGGCTCCGGCGATCCTTCCGCCTCAGCCTTCCAAGTAGCTGGAACTACAGGTGCGCTCTACCACGCCTGGCTAATTTTTTGATTTATTGTAGAGATGGGGTCTCGCTTGCCCAGGCGGGTCTCGAACCCGCGGGCTCAGGCAATCCACTCACCTCAGCCTCCCAAAGCACGGAATTACAGGCTTAGCCACCGAGGCCCGCTCTATTTCCATATATAAACATTTGACGTAGAGTTTTAGTTTTCATAAAAAATTTCTAATTCCCTGGAATT
>CAUYQG010137661.1:0-16504 GCA_963574415.1 Tarsius wallacei | reverse complement strand
TGAGCCACTGTGCCTGGTCTTCCAGGGAGCATTTTTAATACGTTCATTCCAGCACCCTCTTCACAGACCTTTTTCTTACTCATACATATTTAATGCATATGTATTTTATATACACGTTAAATGTTAGAGAGTCTGTTACTTCTTTTGCAGTGAGAATTCTTTAAAATGAATCTTGCTGCTCTCTGTCGCCTGAGGACTTTGGCCCCCAGATGATGGTGGCCTTTGCTCTGCCTGGCTCAGTTTAGTTCTGTGAAGAGTTGCTGTCCAGCTCTTGCTAATTTTTCCCAGGTCCTTCTTTGTACTTGACGAATGAATGGTGATGCCGCTGTGGGCAGCCTCAGTGTGTGGGGAGCAGAGATGACTTGTGCAGTCAGCTACTCTGTTGCAAGGTCAATCCCACCCTGTGCCAGGAACGACAGTGTTGTTGTTATTAGTTGTTGTCATGACATCATAAGTTGGCGGATCTCATTAAATTCACACTGCGATTGGAGAGAGCTTAAACTTGACTCCCCGCTGCTGAGAGACCAGCACTGTTACTCTTTCTGTGGCAGGACTGTTGAGGTTTTGCTTCTCCCCCTTTTAAAGGAAGTGAAGGGAATGTGGGCAGTCCCGATACTCAGGAGCATGTTAGCTGTGGTGAGCATCTGTTGCCCAGCATGTGGTAAAAGCCCGGATGGAGCAGGTGTGGGGTGGCTCAGCCTGCTCAGCTAGCTGGGGCTATGCTTCCCTGGTTCTGGGGATGCTGCCATGGGTGATCTCCCTTCATGCATTTTTCAGTCACCAGCAAATGTAGCAAACATCTAATTTTGTTAGTCTAATTGCACATGTTGAAAATGATCTGCTAACCTACTTATGAACTCTAGGAATTCTGGAAAGTAAACGACTGGACCTTGTTAAGCAGAAGACCATCAATCAGACCATTGGCAACGTCGTTTACCACGCTGCCGACCTGCCCATCTGGTGGCAGGTCCCGCAGTATGTGCTTATTGGCGTCAGCGAGATCTTTGCCAGCATAGCAGGTGAGACTGCGGTGGGTCAGGGGCCTGAGTCTAGTCATGGGCGGCACGACCTGGGTGTTCTTGTCACACTGTTGGGATGTGCGGAGGCAGGCATAGCTAGCACTGCTGAGTGTTTGCCTGTGGCCTGGCATGTGATTGGTTAGTAAACACTAACACTAAGGCGAGGCTCCCCTTTCTTAGTACAGAAACAGTCTTCCAAAAGTCTTTCATGAAAATTTATTAACTGCCTCATGGGTGCCGAGAGGAGGAAGCAGGGGCCGACGGGTGGTGCCTCGGGTAGTACCTGTCCTCCTTGGTCCCTGACCCAGCCCTGTGCTGAAGGCACCATGCACAGCTCCATGGGGTTAGTTTAGATTTATGTGGAGAAGCAGAGCTCATTTTATATTTTTGTTTGTTTGTTTGTTTTTTGAGTCAGAGTCTCACTCTGTCTCCCAGGCTGGAGTGCAGGGGCGTGCATGGCCACTGCAATTTCAACCTGTTGGGCTCAGGCAATCCTTTGCTTCAGCCTTCCAGGTAGCTGGAACTACAGGCACGTGCCACCATGCCTGGCTAACTTTTTGATTTATTGTAGAGCTGAGGTCTCACCAAGTTGCCCAGGCTGGTCTTGAACCCCTGGGTGTGAGCCACCACTCCCAGTGCAGAGCTCATTTTCAAGAGGACATGTTTCTGAGGCCTCGCCTTCCCATTAGTGAGGTTCCATAGTGGCTGGGCACGTGTGTTCTGGGCACGTGTGTCTGGCTGCTGGGAGCAGGAGGACTGAGGGATATCAGATGGGGTGGGTCATGTGGGAGGTGGTCGGCAGTGGTTTCCCCTCAGAAGACTCATGCAGAATTGGCTGATAACTCTGGAGGGAGGCAGTCACAGCAGAACAGTCTTTCACGTTGGGTCCATTGCATATCTCTATGTTTAGTTATAAAAATCTGAATTTGGCCTGGTGCAGTGGCTCATGCGTGTAATCCCAGCACTTTGGGAGGCTGAAGCGAGAGGATTGCTTGAGCCCAGGAGTTCAAGATGAGCCTGGGCAACACAGCGAGTCCTTGTCTCTTAAAAAAAAAGAAAAAAGATTTTAAGTTACAGACGGTCTTGCTGAAACAGTATTCTTAAGTAGATTTCCCATTTTACTGTACGTGCTTTGTTTTTAAACTTGCGTTACTTGAGACTATAGGAGAATTTTGTCTCTTTGGTCTCTTTCTATAAAGAAAAAAAATTCTAAGAGCCCACCAGCCACACAACAGTGCTTGCCATTTGAGAGTGAAGAGGCTGCCTTTGCCCGCTGGGGGTGTTAGTGGGGGTTGAGCAGCAGGCTCGTGACCGGCGATTTCTCCCCTCTGAGCTCACTCGGCCTTCCTGAGAGTTGCAGCTGCCTGCACCTCAGCCCACGGGGGCCTGCGCCTGGCCTGCCTTGAGTGAGCGCACCGATGCTGTGTCAAGTGCTCCTTCCACAATCTGTCCTCTTCTTCCTTAGGCCTGGAATTCGCATATTCGGCTGCTCCCAAGTCCATGCAGAGTGCCATCATGGGTTTGTTCTTCTTCTTCTCTGGTGTCGGGTCATTCGTGGGCTCGGGCCTCCTGGCGCTGGTGTCCCTCAAGGCCATTGGATGGATGAGCAGCCATACGGACTTTGGTAAGAGCAGCACCCTGTGTTCCTGGAGTGGCTCAGGTATCTGAGTGAACACAGAGGCCTGTCCCCAGAGCTGCATGTCCATGCTTCCTGTCTGCACTATACTGGACACCAGTGTGCTTGCATTTCCCACATTGTTAGAAGCTTCTCCAGAGAGAACCCCTGTGGCCCTCTGGTGGCGCTCTCCTGGGAACATCCTCGACAGGGGACCCTTCGCCACCTGACGTCTGGCCCTATCTTCCTGAGGCAGATGAAATTCATCTTGCAGATTTCCCTTTATTTAATTAGGTTTTGTATTTTCTCTCTTTTCCTGACAGTGTCTTTCTAATTTCTGGTATTAAAAAACAAAGGATAAACAATAAGTTGGTTTTTTTTTTGAGTTGGAGTCTCTGTTGCCCAGACTGGAGTGCAGCGGCTGCTCCCGGTCACCGCAGCCTCGACCTGCTGGGCTCCGGCGATCCTTCCGCCTCAGCCTTCCAAGTGGCTGGAACTACAGGCACGCGCTACCATGCCCGGCTAATTTTTTGATTTATTGTACAGATGAGGTCTCGCCTGCCCAGGCAGGTCTCGAACCCGTGAGCTCAGGCAATCCACTCGTCTCAGCCTCCCAAAGGCGCGGGATTATACGCTGAGCCATCGAGCCCGGCGGTTTTTTTTTTTTTTAGTTGGAGTCTCACTCTGTTGCTCAGGCTGATGTGCAGTGGCACACTCATGGCCACCACAGCCTTGACTTGCTGGGCTCAGGTGATCCTTCCGCCTCAGTCTTCCAAGTAGCTGAAACTACAGGCATCCCCGCCTAATTTCTTGATTTCTTGTAGAGGTGCGGTCTCGCCGTGTTGCCTCAGTTGGTCTTGAACCCGTGGACTCAGGCAATCCTCTCATCTCAACTTCCCAAAGTGCTGGGATTATAGGCGTGAGCCACCGTGCCCAGCCTAAGTTGTCTTTTTTTTTTTTTGAGTTGGAGTCTCGCTCTGTCGCCCAGACTGAAGCGCAGTGGCCGCTCCTGGCCACCGCAGCCTTGACTTCCTGGGCTCCGGCGATCCTTCCGCCTCAGCCTTCCAAGTAGCTGGAACTACAGGCGCGCGCTACCACACCCAGCTAAGTTTTTGATTTATTGTAGAGATGTGGTCTCGAGTTGTCTTTTTTAATAAGCATATTACTCATGGTCAACCGTAAGAGAGCTCTGCAGTTAATACCAGTAGGTGGCATATTGAGTGTTGAGCCGACTGCTGACAGAAGATCAGTTCTGCTTTCTCTAAATTTATGACAGCTTTCAAATGGACCCAGGAGGTGATGGTTTCTTTTTCCTTTTTAATGTCTTATCTGTGAAAACAGCCCTGTTGCATGTCTTTGTGTGGTGGCACAGCATTTGCTGTGGTCTGGTAGTGCTTAGCCACTTGGAGCTTACAAATCCCCCTGAAAATCTGGCCAGTATTGAGGGGCTTCTCTGTAGAAACTGCAGCATTCCCAATGCCCTTCCGTGGTTGAGTCCACATTCCTGTACTGACAGGTGAGCATAGACCTATGGAGTCCTAATGTAAGACCCAGAGCCCAGACCACCAGTGTCCCTTGGACACCGTATCCAGTGATTTCCAACTGCGTTAGTGCCTCTTGACAGGCCTGGGGCTCGTTCTGAAGAGGGCAGGCCCCCTGGGGTTTGTCTCATGATCAGCCCTCTAAGGACAAACAGCCTGTGGAGTGAGGTCCAGTGGCTCAGTGAATCTGGGCATTCCGTGGGTTCTGGGTGTCTTCGCTTTCTTGTAGTCCAGGGGACAGGTGTCCTTCAAAGAAAGACCAGCTACAGCAATTAAGAGGAAGATACTGTTTCTTTGTTTTTGTCTTATCTTTAAGTGAATCATGAAGGATGGGCTGGGTTTTGTCATTCGCACTGGTTTTCAGGCATTTAACCCCTCATGACTGATTTAGCGTCTGAGTTCACCTTTCATTTGCATGGCCTTCTGAAGGCTGTGTGTGAGCTCCCCCATGGGCTCTCGCCAATACCCATGCGTTGGGCACACTTGCATGGGATGTGGGAGCATTCCCAGTGCCTCCCAAGCAGCCCCCACTGCACAGCAGCCTCTGGTTCACACCAGCAAGGAGGGCTGGGTTCTGTACTAGATGGAGAAACAGGCTGCGGGCTGGGGGCCTGTGGTAAGGGGGCCCACAGGAAGCCCTGCTGCTTGCCACCTCCTCCCACTTGGGGTACATGGCTGCCGGAAGAGGTGTTGGAGGGCTTGGTGCGGGAGGTCTCTCCAGATGTCTGAAAGAGGCAGCTCAGACACCCCCTTGCATCTGTGGTGGGCCTTTGTCCTGGCCTCTGCCCTCCCGGCTCCTGCCTCCCTGCTTCCCTGCCTCCCGGTGTCAGCATTGTTGAGGTAACTGAGGGGCCGGACCGTGCAGGGAGAGTGCGGCGGTGTTTGTGACGTCTCCTTCTTCCATGTCCCCCCAGCTGCCCATTCTTCCCTTTATTTGTACTGGAATTGTTTAAACGGGAACCTGTGCTACTGTGTTCAGTGCTTGGGCCTGAGGTGTGTAGCTCAGGTGTGTGCCCAGGCCTGTGCGCAGAGTGTCTTGGAAGCCTCCTGGCACCTCCTCAGTTAGCTGCCCCCCAATAAGCACTGTTTTTGTGTTGGCCGCCGTAGGCCACCCCACCCCACCTGTCTTGGGCTCGGAGTGACTCATTTTCCGCCCAGCACTGGGCTTGTGAAGCCTCCCACGGAATGCGTACTTGGTACCTTCCGAGGGGTGTTGCAGTGCACAAGCCTGTCCCTGCCACTTGTCCTTTCTGCGGTTGACTGGCGATGTTTCCCGCACGGGGCTGTCATGAATTGTGCCAGCTGTATCTCGCGCGTGTGGCCGGTGGACAGATGCTCTCGTTGCTCTGGGGTCCGTGTCTGTCTTATCAAGTGTCAAAACCCGGCATTCATCACATTTCTGTGTTTTTCGGTTTGTAAAGAGGCCCAGGAAAGCACAGGGTGATGGTTTCCTGGCTGGTGGCGGCACTTCCGAGTGCCCTGGTAACCCATGCCATGCAGGCCAGGTGAGGCAGCACCCTGTACCCTCAAGCTTTAAATGACTCTATTTGGGGAGACTCGTATCTCAGAATTGACACATAAATGATGCCATTGGTATACTAGTGACATCTTGTCACCATTGCCTCAAATGCTGATGCTGGGATAGTCGTGACGTCAGACACCAGGCTCCGGGAAGTGGGTCTGTGTCTCTACCACATGCCCACCTTGGAGCCTGGCAGGTTGTAAGGGCTGAACCAGTATTTTAAAACATCAGTTGAAAAAATAAACTTTATTTAGTCTGGTGGAAATTCAAGGTATTAGCAGATTTCTTCCCAGATCAACAGACATGGGAAACTACTGTCTAACCTGGTGAGTGAGGATTCTTCAAAAACGTGTGAGCTTGTATCATACAAGCATGCATGTTTCATTTATTTTTTAGGCTTATCTGATAAGCATGTTGTGAAACATCTGATATGAATGATCTGTTCAGCTGGAAAAAGGAAATTTCAGAGTAGTCCAACTTTGAAAAGGCCTTCAGGGGAAAGGGAGTCTCACCTTTTTAAGCAAGTGAGTGGCAGGTGCCCTTGAAGTGTGTGGAGAGCACAGTGTCTCACCTTCCTTTCGTGACCACAGTTAAGTCTCCATGGACGTCGTAGGAGCCTGGTCAGGTAGAATCTTCAGGCTGCCCAGGAGTTCGGCTGACCCGTCTCTTGTCTTCCCCAGGTAACATCAATGGCTGCTACTTGAACTATTACTTCTTCCTCCTGGCTGCTATTCAGGGAGCCACCCTCCTGCTCTTCCTCATCGTGTCTGTGAAGTACGACCGCCAGCGATCAAGAGCAGGCGCTGGGCTTGCGGGTGGGAGGGCCTGACCTTCCTGGGGCCTAGGCTTCCTAGACGGACATGCCCGGCGCTGGCTGGGCAGCACTGAGAGTGGTCGGGTGTAAGTCCTGCGGAGTGTCTGACTCTCTGAGACTGACTTGTTGCCCGACTGGCTTCTTGTTTCCCTTGCCCAGATGAGCTAGGTAAGTGCCTTCCTGCAACCTGTCTCCTGGCACGCGGGCCCTCCTAGAGGAGAAGAGAGGCTCCGCGCGTGTCGCTGCTTGTCACGAAAGGTCTCTGAACCCCGCAGCTGTGTCTCCTCTTCCACAAAAACAGAGGAGATTGCAAGGTCTCGGGAGACTGCACGCGTTGGTTGGCGTCCCAGTTTCTTCGATAAATACGATCACTTCCTTCCCACCGCCATCTGATCTCACTTTTAAAAAGTTTAATAAGCATCTACTTATATTCAGGAAAGTGAGGATTTTTTTTTTCCCTGAGACAAAAGCATGGTCAGATACGGCAGAATTTTACATAAATGCCATATTTATGGTGTCTTTCATAAGCCACAAATCTTGCCATTGCCAAGTTCTTTGGTATAGGCTGGTAGTGAATATATTTCCTCTGCTGCTTCAAAACATACTTAATTTTTAGCCACTGACATAACTTTTTTTTTTCCCAAAGAAAAAACATACTAAAGAATTATTTGAGACCATGTGTCCTATCTCAAGCATCTGAATGACTTAGAGGGTATCACAGTCCTTACCGAATGAGTCTTTACATGTGATTTTATTTGGGTACCATTGAGGCTAAAGGCCACTCATGACTGGGCGTGAGGAAGACGTTCTTTTGAAAAGAATTAGTGTAATTTAAAAAATTGTTAATGTGGACTTGAGCTGTTTGATTAGTCACCACCTTTTGTATTGTTGTTTCACATGTCTCTGGGGTTCTAAGTTTGTTAAAAGCAACTCTGTATTTGCTGCTGTATTTTGGCATAACTTTATTATAAAAAACATCTCAAGTCTGAGACCATGACCCAGCTCCCCGTGTGGTTTGTCCTCAGCCATCGTCTATTGGCACTTATGTGTAGCTGCGGGAGGATTAGCAAATCATCGTCGCTTGAGGGTATAGACGTCCTCAGCTGGGGACCAACAGAGGTCCGGTGAACATTCGCTCCCGACAGGCTCTGGACTCTCCCGCCTGGGCTGCTTCCCAAGCCTGCTTTGCATGGAAATGTAGTTTCAACAATTGGAGGAAACAAAAACACCAAAAAACCGCTCACATTGTTGTTTGTTTTGTAATACAAAATATAGGAAAACCACAGGAAAAAACAAGGAAGTCTCAGCCAATGGAGTTAGGGTAGAGTGGAGACAGATGCCTCTCACTGAGTCACTGGGTCTTGGAGGGGCCAGAGATGTGAGTTGGGTTTAAAAAAGTAAAATGAGCCTGGGCAACATAGTGAGACCTCACCTACACAAAAATAGTAATAAATTAGCTGGGCATGGTGGCATGTGCCTGTAGTCGCAGCTACTCGGGAGGCTGAGGACAAGGATCACCCAAGCCCAGGGAGTCAAGACTGCAGTGAACTGTGATCGTGCCACTGCACTCCAGCCTGGGCAACAGAGACGACCCCTGACTCAATAATAATTAGAACAGGTTGGAAAGCACTGCTCCAGGAAGGATGTCACTCTCCAAGATAGCCTTCGTGCTGTCAGGTTATGTCACATGTTAAAAATCACCAAGCCATGGTGTCAGAAATAGATCTTCCTGTGTAAGGAGTTTGCCGTGAAAGCGGAAGCAGGGCATGTGTGAGCTCACAGACCCTTCCTGTGTCTTGTGCTGAAGGTGCCCTGGACAGTGGGTGTGAGTGGGCCACCAGACCCTGCACAGACTGGTCCTTCTGCCTGTCTGGTCAGCCCAGGCATCTGGGCGAGGTACCCCCTTGGTGTTACGGGGGAGCGTTTTCTCCAGAAAGTCACTCGAGGGATCGGCAGCAATCAGGGCAGCAGCCTATGGTTGTGTGAGAATTCAGAAGTAGGCATTTGGTGTCTGCCAGGGTCCCCGGCAAGGAGCTCCTCCCACCCTGAGGATGGGGCACTTGGAGAATCGTGTGTTGACATTTGCTCTCTGACCCTGTGACCCCGGTTCCTGACACAGCTCCTAAGACCTTGGTCATTGCCTGGATGATTGGAGCATATCTTGTTCTCATTAGACCATCTGTGGGGCCCCTGGGCAGCCCGGGATGGGGCTAGTTTTCAGGAGAAACAGCCTTGGGATTGGAGGGAGGGGACTTTCAGTCTGGGGGGAAGAGGGACGCAGGGTTGAGTTGGTCACCAGTGGCCTGACATCATCACTTGTGACTATGGAATGAAGCCTCCTTGAGAACCCAGAAGGGCTGTGTGCTGAAAGCTTCCAACCATTGCTCACGGGGCAGCTCCTGGAGGGTGGCACTCTGAGAGGGCATCGGAGCTCCTGCCCTGTGAGTTCTTCGTCTGGCTGTCCGTGTCCTTTATCATAAATGGGTAAGTATAAGGAAACTGACCTTGCATTCTGTGTGCCACTCTAGTGAGTTAGTGGGACCCAAGGAGGGAACCATGGGAGCCTTGATTTCTAGCTGGTCGGCCAGAAGTATAGGTGATAGTCTGCCACTTGCAATTGGCATCTGCAGTGGGGTCATCCTGGGGACTGAGCCCTCAGCCTGTGGGTTCTGATTCCGCCTCCAGGTGGCTGGTGCCAGGATCGCACTGGAGGACTTGTCCCAGCTGCATGGTGTGTGGGAAGGCCCCTCTCGTTTGGTGTCAGGACCGTGGTATGAGAGTAGAGGGGAAAGGCTGCTTTTTCTTCAGACAACTGTTTACATTTGCAGCTGAATTTATATAATGGGTGATCTGGTTCACCCTGTAGCACTAAGCAGTCATTGAATAAGTAAATACAAAAAACACAATATACTCTTTTGGAAGATATTTTAAAACATGCCTGCCTGGAAGCCTTGGTGTGTTTGACGAGTTTTTATTGCCCTCATCAGCATGTGTCTGTACATGACCTGTGAAGGTGCTCACCTGCTTTCCTGATCCTGGAAGTTGGGTTGGACAGAGCTTTTCTTTTGTTTTTTGGGTTTTTTTTTTTTGAGTCAGAGTCTCCCTCCATCACCCAGACTGGAGTGCAGTGACACGCTCATGGCCACCCCAGCGTTGACCAACTGGGCTCTGGTGATCCTTCCACCTCAGCCTTCTAAGTAGCCGGAACCACAGGCATGTGTTATCACGCCCAGCTAATTTTTTGATTTATTGTAGAGATGAGGTCTCACCAAGTTGTCCAGGCTGATCTCAAACCTCTGGGCTTAGGCAATCCTCTCACCTCCACCTCCCAAAGCGCTGGAATGACAGGCGTTAGCCACCGCACCCAGCCATCTCATTTCAAAACAGCCTGAAGTCTAAACATTATCTCGGGCCTGTCCCAAATTCCAAGCACTTCTCAATTCTAGGTAATACAAAGAATGATCTTCAGTATGACCAAATTATTCCACTTGCGGCGAAATCCTATCACTCGAAGATCAAAGCACATTAAGAAGAGCAGAGAACTGTCATAATTTGAAATTGCTGTGTACCATGAAGCGATGCGCTGTTATTAAAACAGGCCAGAGACTTTTTATAGGGATTTTCTAGTAGAACAAAGTCACTTGAGTATATACTTCAAAATGTTCATTCTAACACATTCTTTGGAAATAGGACTTTTTAAAGCAGATAATATTGAAAAAGTGATTTGTGGAACTAGAGCATATTAAATAAATGAAAAATACAAAATATAAAAGGAATGAAGAAAACACCAGATGAGACAACACTGGATGGTAATGTGAGAAATCAGCCTTTGTTAATTTCCATGTGCTGATAGGGAGACCAGCCCTGTGCCGGGGACTTTATTTCTTATCGTTTGGTTGGGGGAGCTTGGTTAGGGATGGGTGTCCACAGGGCTGGGATGTGGCCCTTCCAGGCCAAGAGGGTGTCCCATGCACTCACGCACGATAAGAAATAAACCTACGCACTCACACCCAGCCACTCGTGATTGGGCTCAGAACACTGCCTCCGTGGGGAGGCCATCTGTTCTCCGGGCCATGCTGTCTTTGGTAGCAGCAGGACCTGGCAAGATGGGCCAGTGTTTTCCAGATGCGCACAGGCCGCCCTTTGACCTCCAGGCCTCTGCTGGTGAGGGCTGAACCTGGCAAGTGTGTTGTCATCTCTCCATGTCTGTCCCTAATAGTTCCTTAATGCTCTGTCAGCACTGCTGTTGTTCTTTAAAAACTAGATTAATTTTTTTCTAGAACTCTCCAGTTACTAATAACAAGTTTCTACTAAAGCCCAAGCCTAAACTACTTCTCCAAACAGATGTCCAGAAGGCCTCTCTCTGCATGTTCCCTGACAGCCATTTGGGCAAGAGGGACACCCTGGGTGTCATCTGCTGGTAAATGAGCCTTAATGCCTGAGCTGGGGGGAGCTTGGTTAGGGATGGGTGTCCACAGGGCTGGGATGTGGCCCTTCCAGGCCAAGAGGGTGTCCCAGGCCCAAGTGAAAGGAACGTTTCCAGACGGTGGGTGGGACCTGGGTTGTCACAGGCTTCTACTGTGGGCCCTGGCTGGGGTCACAAATGGCTGGGGACAGAGGAGACACTCTTGAGGGAATCGCAGGAAGGAAGGGTGCCTCTGGGTGAGGGAGGTGTCCAGGTTTGTGGGTTTTTTGTTGTTTAAGAATAAAGAATAAACTTCTTCACAAAATTCCAGCATTGTGTAAGGTGAGTATTACTGTCGTGGGAAAGGCTAGACTCCCAGTGTGTTGGTCTCGCTGCCTGGGGTGGGACTGGGCTTTGGGTTCATCAAGTTAAAAGAAGAGTGAGGACTGGGTGTGGTGGCATGCATCTGTGATCCTAGCACTTTGGGAGGCTGAGGCAGGAGGATGACTTGAGGACAGGAGTTCAAGACCAGCATGGGGTCCAGCAAGACCCCATGTCTACAAAAATAACACATACACGCTTGCACAAACAGGAACAGTGCAACTGTTTCTGCAGGTTCGTCCACACAGCAGATCTTGAGCCTGGGAGAAGACACGCTTTAGGGAGAAACCTCTAGGTGGGCCCAAGGGAGAAACATAGGGACCACACACTTGGAAGGAAATGAAAGTGGTGGGAGTGGGAAAAGATGTGTGTCCCCCAGGACTTTGCATGACCGAGGGGGCCTAGTCGTATGTGAGGGTCTCAGGTCCTGAGAGGTCAACCCTCCTTGTGACATGTCTACCTCTTGGGATCTGTCCTGCTAGAGGGCTGTGTTTCTGGCTTAAGTAGAACCCCCTAAATTCATGTTCGTTCAGCACCTGTGACCTTATTTGGAAAAAGGGTCTTTTCAGGTGGAGTCAAGTTGAGGTCACCGGGATTAGGGTGGGGCCTATGTCCAATGTGACAGGTGTCCTTGGAAGAAGGAGACTGTGTGAAGGGGGAGGCAGGGGTTGGAGTAACCATGTCCACTTGCCAAAGGACACAGGGTTGCTGAGAGCCACCACAGACCACAAGAGAAGGATGAACCCTCCGCCTCTCAGAAGGGACCTGGCATGGCCGACACCCTGACCTCAGATGTCTGGCCTCAGAACTGTGAGAGAGCATGGCTGTTGTTTGAAGCCATTGCTGTTTCCTCAGGTCACACTGGCCAAGTGCCACCAAGGGGTGGTGTGGCGTGGCTTGGAACAGCAGCTGCTTATCCTCTCAGCTCTGTGGGTTGGAAATCCAGCCAAGAATTTCCCTGGGCTGGGTCAGGGTGTTGGTGGAGCTGCCCTGCTGGGGGCTCCAGGGGGGTTTTCATTCTTGCCCATTGCAGCTTTGAGGGGCACCCGCGTGTCATGACTCTGTCCTCAGAGCTTCAACTGTGTCCTTCCTCTGTGTGTCACTCCAGCCGCCTCTTCTTCCTCCCCTGTCTACATTTAAGGACCTCTATGGTCATGTTGGGCCTGGCCTGGCTAATCCAGGCTGTTCTGCCTATTTGCACGTCCTTCCGTAGATGAGCAGCCCGGGCTCTCTGCTCTGTCAGGTGACAGATGCACAGTTCCCAGGGTTGGGACAGGACGTCGCCCTCCTTGGGAACCGTCACCTGCCCACCGCGGTGGCACAGAACCCAAGTCTGGTTGACTGGCAGCCAGTTTCAGAGCGTTGAGGCTTCCTGTGAGGCCTGCGTGTTGACACTGGAGGGCCTCGTCGTAGCTCAGGACACCATCACATGACATTATGAGGCTGTCCCAGTTTGCCCTCCAGGATGTGCGGTGCTAACGGCCAGCAAAATCGACGAAAAGGTTTCGGCAGATCCGGACACGAATCTTGGACTTCATGTCACTGCATACATTCACTTTGTGAGTACAAATAGGGACATGGTCAAAAATAGCAGTTGTAGGAAGCATGTTAGGGAGGGGATAGAGTCCTCCTGTGAGCCTTGTGCTGTGAGGTCCCCTGAACGCGGCACGTCGGACAGGAGACAAGTGTGAACATGTTGCCTAATTTCCTCTCCATTTCTGGCTTAGGACTTCCATTTTTCTATGTCCTGAACACAAAAGCAATATGTTCCAAAGTTGAGAAAATTACAGCAGTCGTTCATAGCCGTGAAAGTTAAACATTGGCTCTGCCTATCAATGCGTGTTAAAGAAGCTTCCGTCACCCACCCAGCGCTAACGAGACCCCGTCTCCCCAGACGGTCGGGAGAGCCGCTTTCTCTGTTCACACGGCAGTCTACCATCCCGGAGCTGACATTTGAAACGGGGACAGGGAAACAACACTTCAGAGGGGGACAGGCTGGCGGAGAAAACTGGAGGAGGCAGCACGGCAGCGGGTGCAGCTGGTGGGGGTGGCTCTGCCTTGGGGCGACGTGTCGGGGAGTTTGGGAAGGTGAGGCTGAGCCTGCAAATTTTGGACAGAGTTCCAGGCAGGGATCCCTAAGGTAGGGACCAGAGTCGGGAGAAAGCTTGGTGTACGCAAAGGATAGAAAGAAGGCCTGGAGCCTCGAGGGAGGCAGAGGAGGCCGGTGGGCTTGCCTGGGTGGTGAGTTGTCAGGGGCAGAGCCCAACTCCCAGGCTGACCTCGAGGTCAGGACAACCTGCCTTGGGTCCTCGGTTAAGAATGCATTCAGCGCCCACCGTCTCTTCCGTGGCCTGCTGCCTAGTGGCAAAAATGTGGAACTACAGGCTATTTTCCAAAACCCTGCTAGGGAATTTCTTTGGAATGTCTCCAGGAGAAAAGTGTAGAGAAAAAGCTCAGTTCCACCAAAATGTTTGCATGGAACTGGGCCACTCGAGGGGGTTTTTCCAAACCTCTCAAGTTCAAGGTCAAGAAGATTATTGAATGCTTCATTTTTGTATTTTTTTGAGTTGGAATCTCACTCTGTTGCCCTGGCTAGAGTGCAGTGGCACACCTATGGCCACCGCAACCTTGACCTGCTGGGCTCCGGTGATCCTTCCTCCTCAGCTTTCCAAGTAGCTGGAACCATACCCAGCTAATTTTTTGATTTATTGTAGAGACAAGGTCTTGCCAAGTTGCCCAGGCTGGTCTCGAACCCATGGACTCTGGCAGTTCTCTTGCCTCTACCTCCCAAAGTGCTAGGATTACAAGCTTGAGCCACTGTGCCCAGCTTAACTTTTGTGAGAACTAAAATGACACAGGAGGACCCCTTGATGCCAGGAGTTTTAAGACCAGCCCGAGCAAGACCTCATCTCTTCAATAAGTTAAAAAATTAGCTGGGTGTGGTGGCATAGGCCTGTAGTCCCAGCTACTCGAAAGGCTGAGAAGGGAGGATCACTTGAGCCTAGGGGTTTGAGGCCACAGTGAGCCATGACAGAACCACTGCACTCCAGCCTGAGAAACAGAGCAAGACCCTGTCTCTAAAAATACAATGAAAGAATAAAAATTAATCAAATACAATGATATGTTTCAGGTGTCCAGAACTTTGTTCATACTTGGGCACACTGACAGTTTATAGCATAATAGAGTTACTTCGAAGCAGACTTGCTTCCGTGACATGCCTGGGATCTGGAGCTAGGTCCTTTCTTCAGAGTCCAAGGTGGCTTTGGGAGGATGACTGGACCTCTGAGCTCGGGTCTCCCTGAATGGCTGAGATGTGACCCCAGGAGAGGCATGGGGGGCAGGGAAGAAAAACCGGGGAGAAGGGAGAGCAGATAAGAGACATGACGGAGCAGGTGGTGCCTCCACAGGGCCTGGGTCTGGCCTCTGGGGGCCCTTTGAGGACCTTATGGACACAACTCCAAGCTGTCTGTGGGTACGAGAGGAGAGAGGCTAGCCATAGGCCCCCTCCCCGTTTGCCAAGCGCTTCCCCAAGCAGACTGTCCTGTGATGGCCAAGGGCCAAGCGGAGCAGTTGCCAGGAGGCCTCAGGGAGTAGAGAGGCCCTAACAGGAAGCCAGAGGGCTTTGAAAAGGGCAGGCGGCATGCCCCCCACCCGACCTGGGAGAGTTCCCAGGTCATTTCGGTGAACCGAGGGCATGCCCCCACGCCAGGAGAGTGACAGAGAGATAGGTCCCTAGCACCCACCTGGACAGATGTGTCTACTACCCTGCCTGAAATATTTCCCAGGTCATCTGGGTGAACTGAAGGCATACCCCACGCCGGGAGAGTGACAGAGAGATGGCAAGGTCCCTGGCATCGACCTGGACAAACCCCACACATGTGTGCTTAAACCCCAAATGGAAACTGGGAACCACGAAGGGGCATTTCTCAGAGCAATGCCTGCAGACACTCACCTCTCGCCCACCTGCTAAAACACTCCCAGGGAGGCGCATCTTCAGGGCCCAGCATGGGTCCTACAGGCTTCAAAAGGTGCGTTTCCACATCGACTCGCTGGTCCCAGGAGATTGTCATCTGAGGGTTAGACTGGGTTGGGTAGGTCAGATCCTGAACCCACGTGAGATGAGGTCCTGGCTGGCACTCTAGCCAGACGTGACACCTGCACACCATGCCCAGATGGGAGGGTCTCAGTGACTGTAAATCAGTGTGTAGGGCTGCAGCTTGCCAGGACACCACAGATTTTACATATTAAAATAACTGGAACGTAATCCCTCACTGCTCTAAGCATAGCCCTAGCCCTAAGCTTAATACTGGCTCAGAACTTAAGTATAAGCCTAGCACTAACACAAACCCTAGCCCTGTGCCTAACCGAACCCTAACACAGACCCTAACCCTAAGCTCTAACCTAATACCTATACCCTAATGGCTAAACCTCACCCTGTGCCTAACTAAATCTAACACTGACCCTAAACCCTAACCAAGCCATACCCTAATCCTAAAACAGGCCTTAACCATAACTCTTACCATATCATGGTCTTAATCCAGTGCCTAACCCTAACTATAATCAACACTGGCCTTAATCCTAACCCATATTCTAACCCTAACACTAACTCTAGCCCTAACACGGTCCTACACCCTAACCCTTACCTGAACCAAAACCCTAAGCCTAACCCTAACTATAAACACTGGCCTTAACCGTAAACCTTAACATAACTCTAAGCCTAACCCTTACCCTAACCCTAGCACCAGCCTAACCCTGGTCTCCAGAGTGCTCCCTCCCAAGGCTGTAGAGGCTGTAGAGGTGTGTCCTTTCTGAACCCTTCGTATTTCTGGGGGTTTCTGTTGTTTTTGGCTTGTGGCAATTTCACTCTCATCTCTATTTCTGTCTTTTTTTTTTTCTTTTTTCTTTTTTTTGAGTTTGGAGTCTCACTCCATCGTCCAGGCTGGAGTGCATTTGGCCTACTGGGCTCAGGCGATCCTTCCTCCTCAGCCTTCCAAGTAGGTGGAAATACAGGCACTTGCCACCACCCCTGGCTAATTTTTCGGTTTATTGTAGAGACAAAGTCTCACCAAGTTGCCCAGGCTGGTCTCGAACCCCTGGGCTCTGGCAATCCTCTTGCCTCTGCCTCCCCAAGTGCTGGGGTTCCAGGCATGAGCCCCTGCACCCAGCCTGAGACCCTATTTTTAAATAAGGTCACATTCTCTGGATGG
>CAUYQG010137660.1:0-12392 GCA_963574415.1 Tarsius wallacei | reverse complement strand
GTTTTTGAAAATTAGGTTCCAGCCTGGCTGCTAATACAAAAGGTTTTTTTTTTTTTTTTTTTTTTGTGAGTTGGTGTCTCACTCCGTCGCCCAGACTGGAGTGCAGTGGCTGCTTCCGGCCACTGCAGCCTCAACCTGCTGGGCTCCGGCGATCCTTCCACCTCAGCCTTCCAAGTAGCCGGAACTACAGGCGTGCGCTACCACGCCTGGCTAATTTTTTTGATTGATTGTAGAGATGAGGTTTCGCCTGCCCAGGCAGGTCTCGAACCCGCGGGCTCAGGCAGTCCACTCACCTCAGCTTCCCAAGGCGCAGGATTACAAGCTGAGCCACCGAGCCTGGTTTACAAAAGGTTTTATTCCCTGTCTCTGCCTATGATCATCCTATGATCATCCCTTGCTGTTAGCCATGCTCATTCCTGCCTAAAAGTTCTGGAGGTTCATTCTGAAATCCCACCCCATGAGCTGGGTCTCTTTTTGAAAACCTCTCTATTGTTGATGATTCCCTCCTGGCTTTCTGAGTAATGACTTTCTGAGGATAGGATCCCTCAACTGTAGCCAGCTGTTGCTAGTCCTGAAGGCTGCACCCAGGCTGCTCCTTTGGCTTAAAGTAACATACTTCCAGAGTCATAGTGTGTATTGTGATATATTTTATAAAACCACACATATTTTTGTGTCCTAGGAATGCTATTAATATAACATTACATGGAAATTATGTGAAAACTTAATTTTGCTCTGAGGAGTCAAAGCTGTGAGCTATCCAGAGGCATGCATTTTATGTCATAGTTCATAATTTTAACAATTTATTAGGTCAGTGTAAAAGTAATTGTGGTTTTTGAATTGTTGATATTTGCCATTTGATATTGGAATACATTCTTAAATAAGTGTGGCCATGTTATACATCATTTTAATGCACACTTCTCGCTTTATTTTTTTTGCTAATGATTTATTACTTACTGTTTGTTTTTTATTTATTTTAGAACTATGGAAATGATGTTAGACAAAAAGCAAGTTCAAGCGATTTTCTTATTTGAGTTCAAAATGGGTTATAAAGCAATAGAGAAAACTTGCAACATCAACATTGCCCTTGGTCCGAGAACTGCTAACGAATGTACAGTGAAGTGGTGGTTCAAGAAGTTTTGCAAAGGAAACGAGTCTTGAAGATGAGGAGCCATAGTGGCCGGCCACCAGAAGTTGACAATGACCAGTTGAGAGCAATTGTTGAAGATGATCCTTTTACAGCTACACGAGAAGTTGCTGAATAACTCACTGTCCACCAATCTATGGTAATTTGGCATTTGAAGCAAATTGGAAAGGTGAAAAATCTTGGTAAGTGGGTGCCTCATGAGCTGACTGAAAAAAAAAAAAGAAATCATCGTTTTGAAGTGTTGTCTTCTCTTATTCTGTGTAACAAGGAACCATTTATCCATTGGATTGTGAGTACAACAAAAAGTAGATTGTATACGACAACCGGTGATGACCGGCTCAGTGGTTGGACTGTGAAAAAGCCCCAAAGCACCTCCCAAAGCCAAACTTGCACCAAAAAAAGGTCATGGTCACTACTGGTCTATTTACTATAGCTTTATGAATCCCAGCGAAACCATTACATCTGAGAAGTATGCTCAGCAAATCAATGAGATGCACTGAAAACTGCAATGCCTGCAGCTGGCATTGGTCAACAGGAAGGGCCCAATTCTTCTCCACGATAAGCCAGACCACACATCGCACAATCAACACTTCAAAAGTTTAACGAGTTGGGCTATGAAGTTTTGCCTCATCCACCATATTCACCTGACCTCTCGCCAACTGAATACCACTTCTTCAAGCATCTTGACAACTTTTTGCAGGGAAAATGCTTCCACAACCAGCAGGATGCAGAAAATGCTTTTCTAGAGTTCGTCGAATCCTGAAGCATGGATTATTACACTACAGGAATAAACAAACATTTCACATTGGCAAAAGTGTGCTGATTGTAATGGTTCTCATTTTGATTGATAAAGATGTGTTTGGGTCTAGTTAGAATGATTTACAATTAACGGTCCGAAAACGAAATTACATTTGCAGTAACGTAATAAAAATAATTCTGACTTTATTTTACACATCTCTTTTTAAAAAGGAAAAGCTGAGTGAGTGCATAAGGGGTTTACAAGAACAAAGTATTTAAAATGTAATGGATTTTAAATAAGTTTTTCTCCGAAAACAGTATTAGTCATAGACGCACTTCCAGTTTTGTATTCTTTCCTTAAAAAATCTGTATTTAACATATATTAGGTAGAATAGAAGAGAGTTTTAAAAATATATCAGGGTTTTGTGTTCTTCCTTAAGCAGAGTCTTCAGAAGAGCATGTATTGGGTTATAGATTTTGTTTTTAAAAATCTGACTGTGTTAAATAAAATAGAAAAGCAAGTTAAAGATGAAACTTTAATATATTATAAGTAACCAGTTATACAATCATGATTAAGATACTATAGCTGCAAAGAGAGAAAAGGTGTGAGTTTCTATTTCCTTTTTTTCATGCTTCATAAGCAAAGTTATTCACAATAAAATTAATTTAAAGACATGCTAGAAAATAATGAGAACCTCCTTCACTCCAGCCCATCCCCAATAATTGTGTGCATAAATCACACCATCTTTTCACATCTTCCACTAGAGGGAAAAGAAATATTTTGTGGATAGTAAGCTCTTTGCCTCTCCTTTTCCCTCTCCTATTGTTTTATAGTCCCAGTAGCCCAAATGTCACAGCCAGCTCCATCTTCTTCACAGCAGATAACTAAGGAAGCCATCAGGGTGATTGGAGTGATGTCCCTTCACATAAATGGCTTTCTCATTGCTTGCCATGCACCAGATTTTCACCATTAGAGATGAATTCCTTAGGATGGAGGCTATGTTTCCAAAAATGATCTATGATAATTATATTTTCCAAATTTTATTTGTGAGAATATAAGACCTTGAGGTCCTAAAAAGTGAGACAGAGAGACTTTAAGTAGGCAGAAAAACAGAGCCGAAGCATATAGGAAAAACTCTGGATAATATTCCATTGAGAAGGTCTATAGACAACCAGAAAGAACATGCAGACAGCAGGGGATCTGAAGGACAAAGTGATGTCTTTCCTTCATTCCTTTCCTTTCTTGCTCCTCTCAGTCTGACTGAATAAGCTGGCTCCTGGGACCATCCAATCAGCAAATTCATACTTTTCTTTGCCATGTAGTAGCAAGTGAATGACTACCCTTATAACACTTATACTTAAGCCAAAGTCTAGAAGATGTAAAGAAACTCAATCTTATTATGTTTTATGGCTTGACATTTTAAACTACACTAATAGAAAAGAAGTTGGAATCCACAGCTATTTGAAGAAAACTGGTGGAGAGAGCTTTATCAAGCTCACATTAATACATAACTTATTTTGAAATTTCTAAAACTAGAAAATTACAGTGCATGGTACATATCTTCATATCATTATAATAGCTGACTCTTTTCACAGTATGCTTTCTAAATTTACATTTGTTTTTAAACACATTCAGTTTAAAGTAGTATCTCTTCAGAGCTCATATTGAACATCATGTGGTATCTTACAGCATCTAGGATACTTTTCTGTCTCAGAAAAATATGTAATTAATGTAACACTAAATGGTAATTAAACCATAAATAAAAGTTAGAGAAAGCCTTATTTTGTCCTGAAATATCAAGGCTGTGAACTATTCAAGAACATACATGCAATGAATGCCACAGTTCACTGTATAGATAGTTCTGAGTGTTTTATATTTATAATCATCATGATGACCAATGAGGCAGGTATTATTACTTTCTCCATTTAACATATAGGGAAGCAGAAAGGTTGAGTTATTTACCAGGAGTCACAGAGCTGGGGTTTGAACACAGACCTTTCAGAATCATGATCAGGAGCAGTACTACCTCTTTGTGACAATCTTGTGACCATGGAGAAAGGACTCTTGGAAAATGATTCTTATTTCATAATGAACTTCCACTGAAGCGAATAGAAATGTGTTCTTTTATTCAACTCTGTAGGCAAAGGAGAAATGGACTGGAATATACGTATGTGTTGGTTGAATCAGGAGTGTGCCAAGAAGCAGAATGGAGGCTATAAGGTAGACACCTACATAACCATTTAAAATGTAACTATTTAAAAATGTGAAAGCCATTCTTGGCTGTGGGTCATTAATAAACAGGCAATGGACCAGATGAGGCTTGTGGTCTGTAGTTGGCTGACCTTTGTAGTATATGAATGAATAAGCCCCATAGCTTATAAGACTGCTATTATTATTTAAGAATCTTGCACTCAGGTACAACAAATCTTGAAAGCTAATTTAGAGGCTGGATAAATTATGTATGTAAAAATGATAAAGAGAATTTTTTAAAATTTTCTTAACAACAGAACCTTTTCCTAGTCCCCTATTCCCTTAATACTTTGAAGGATTTTTTTTTTTTGAATGAAGACTTTAATGAAGTCGGAGACAAATACACCCAACAGGCAGTTTTAAGAAACAATAAACGACATGCCTTTTAAGGTGGAAGAAATCAGCTAATCTATGTTTTCTTTTTCTTTTTTTCCCCACTTGGGATTTGCAAGCTGAGAATCAAATCTGAATTGCTCAGGACAACAGAAAAAATTATAATGGTTATATGTGTGTTGGGCAGATGGGTGTAGAGTTAAGGAGGAGAGGACTTAGATTGGAGAGGGGTCTTGAAGAAAGCAAAATGACTTAAAGGAAAGTTAAGATGCTACAGTGAAAAACTTTTCAATGTTCCACCAATTTATATTATTTGTAAATGTTTTGTTAAGCTGACTTTCTTTAAGAATAAGGCTTTAGGTAATGTGAGAAAAGTCAAATTATGGACATAGAACAAAGCCAAAATTAATCATGGAGGATGACCAGCTGTTTCATAAAGTTTAGCTCATTGATGGAGGGCACAAGTTAGGAGTCAGATAAACTGGCTTTTATCTAATACTTCATTTTTTAAATTAGCAGTAGAAATTGGGAAAACTGTTTGGTATCCATCAGTTTTCATAACTTTGTTTTTAAGTAAATAAAACTTATGTTTTACTCTGGGAATAAATGAAATAATGTCTGTAAAACACTAAGAACAAAACGTGCGAAGGAATACATGCTCTGGTAAGTTTAACTATTATTGTATTTCTTAAGCCCTGGTGGAAACTTCAGGTACCAAGACAAGCAACTCCTCTGGAGACAAAGGCTAAGGACACTTGGAGGAATCAGAGGACAGACAAGCAAAAAGGCGCAAGCTATCAGTGGTGAGTGTTTCTAAGACTCTTCCATTAAAGTGCACTCAAGATTAAATGAAGGGAAGCCTGTAGCCTTAAAGTCTAGGGCAGTAGCTCCCAACAGCCCCAAAGACAGGATATCAGCTAAAAACAGACCCCTTGTTTAGACTTGTCCAATCACTCCAGATGTGCCAGTGGTGGCTTACAGCACTTGTTTACTGACGTTTTGGGGCAGATCATTCTTTGTAGTAGTGGTTATCCTGCACACTAAATAATATTCAGCAGCATCTTTGGCTTCTACCCAAGAGATGAAAGTGGAACTCCCCCTCCCCTAGTTGTGACAACAAAATATTTTATTATCAACATAATCAAATGTCACCTGGGAAGCAAAACCATCCTTGGTTGAGAACTGTTTATATAAAGGACAGGCTTTATTCTCTCTGTTGTCCTCCAGAAATAACTTCATAAGAGGGAGCAGATGAACTTTGAAAAATAAGACGTCAACTGGGTGCAGTGGCTTAAGCCTATAATCCCAGCACTTTGGGAGGCTGACGTGAGAGGATTGCCTGAGCCCAGGGGTTCAAGACCAGCCTGGGCAACTTGGTGAAACCTCGTCTGTTCAATAAATCAAAAAAAAAAATAAAATAGCTGGGCATGATAGTGCATGCCTGTAGTTCCAGCTACTTGGAAGGCGGAAGCAGAAGGATTGCCTGAGCCCAGCAGGTAGAGGCTGCTGTGGCTGTGAGTGTACTACTGCACTCTAGCCTGGATGACAGAGTGAGACTCCAACTAAAAAATAATAATAATAATAAAGAAAGAAAAACAAGAGGTTCTTTAGCAGCCAGTGGGGAGACAAACTGGTGAATGAATTACTTAAATAAGAATATCAACACTGAAGGGCATCCACTGGTAAAATGTTCAGGGCTCCTTAAAGATGTGTGATTTCTGTTCTCAGTCTTAAAATATAATTGAATATTTTGAAGTATAGATGGGGTTAGTGTTAGTTTCTGAATCCCAGAAGTCTAGAGGTCTCTCAATGCCATCTTTAGGCTTTAGGACCTTTACACTTGATGTTCCTGAGATTGAAGTATTCTCCCCGAGGACAAGTCCAACCCCACCACCCCCACCTGCTCCCTCACCTCACTCTGTCTTTCACTGGCTAATTAACTTCTTTTATCTTCCCTATTAAAGCCTAAACTTTATCTTTTAAAATCCTTCCCTGAGCTCTAGACTGGCTAGATAGCAACCAATTCTTTGGGCCCTAGCCTGCTTAGTGGTCTGTTGCTGCTTCTGGTTTAACGTTTCCTGAGGGCAGAAACAATATCTAGTTCACTCCTGTATATCTAGGACCTAGCATGGCCTCTGGCACATAGTCAGTAATCACAAATAGTTTGTTGACCCATAAACACAGAGTGGAATGATAGACGTTGGAGATTCAGAACAGTGGGAGGGTCAGAGGGAGGTGAGAAATAAGAAGTTACTTAATGGGTTCAATGTGTACTATTTGACTGATGGTTATACTAAAAGCCCAAACTTCATTATCATGCAATATCAAAACTGCATTTGTATCCCATACATTTATACAAAAACTTGATATTTCAGCTACTACTTAGGAACAAACACCATTTTATGAATAAAGCATCATTGAAGTCATTGCTATTCCTTGAAACCAAAGAAAATGATATCAGATTTAACAGTACTCCGTTATTGGTAAAAAAAAAAAAAAATCAAGTAATAATGTGAAAGTCGAAGAGGCCTTACTTCACTTTGAGTAGAATATTGTTCTGTTCTGTAATTTTCAAAGGTTGTGCTTGGAAACTGTTTTGCTCATTTTATTCCCTGTTATTTATTGTTCTGCTGTGTGGATTTTTTCATTAGAGGTCTATTTGTGCCTGGTTTGCCCCGAGGGAAAGGATGATACAGAACTCTCATTCATCTCTGTTACTATGTATTATTACTTGGGAAACGTCAAGGCAAATGCCATATAAATAAATAAAACACTCCACAAGCTTCAGCTCTCACTGTTAGGCAGCAGGGAGAAAGAACAAATGTTTAAGTTTTAAGAGATAGACTTAATAAAAAGTTGCCATTTTCTATAGTGGGAGAAATAAATATTCTTTTCAAGCTTATGTAATTTGGCATTGAGGATTAATAAAATGTTATTGAGTCTGGCTCCGTTTGTCACACTGGTTATTTGGTTTTATCATAGCCTGGAAGTCTCCGTTCTGTTGGGCTTAGTGTACATATTCAGCTATCAGGGGATACAATTAATCTATTGAAAGGAGTATAATCTTTTATTAGGCGAGGATGGCAAAAACTAATTTCTTTTTCATTGCTCTGGGGACTAATTCCTGGTTAGTTTGTATTGGTTTTTCTCAATCATGTGGTGCATCAGTAAAAGCCAGACTTATTCTTCTAAACACCGTGTGTAGAAACTCAATTACTCTCAGACACTGGTGGATCCACTACCAGGTGCTCTCCTTGGAGTGGGTTGTGGGGAAGTTCAACTGATTTATATCTTCTGTTCAGGCAAACATGCAAATATAGGGTTGAGAAATGGAGTGTTCTAGTAAAATGATCATCCTTGATAATAGAGACTCACTGCATTATCCCTAATGTGATACATAGACTATCATAGCACTTGGCATATATGGGTTGCAAATTTTCACATAAAATCTAGAACTCTGAAGACACTATTCTAGTCAGATACTTTGTGGTAGCTATTCATCAAAGATGATTCTTGATATTCATGCTTTTGTATTGTTCTCTCTTGTATTGAAGCTGTGCTGTCCCTGTGACCTGCTTTCCCAATAGAAGGTGGTAGATGAGATGATGTGTTTGCACTTCTGAGGTCTTGAGCAGCTATGTAAGAAGTCCTATTGTCCTGAAGGAGAGACCACATGGAGAGACAACATTGAGATTCTATATAAAGAGGTCATGTGAACAGGAGACACCATGAGATTATAGAGAAGAGAGAGGGAAACACAGCTGTCTCAGTATCCCAACTAAGTTCAGCCATCCCTGCTAAGGTGCCAGGCACATGGGTGAAGCCATCTTGGACATTCCATCTTGGACATTGAATATGTAGCCTCCATCTAACTGCAGTTGCCTAACGAGCCACAAGCAAGACCAACAGAAGAACATACAGTTGAGACCCAGTTGACA
Source organism: Tarsius wallacei (assembly GCA_963574415.1). Classification (NCBI taxonomy): domain Eukaryota; kingdom Metazoa; phylum Chordata; class Mammalia; order Primates; family Tarsiidae; genus Tarsius; species Tarsius wallacei. Next base: position 3,988 of record CAUYQG010137660.1, on the reverse strand, counting down.
CACAGAAGCATGAGGAAAAAGCAGAATGATTGGTGTTTTAGGTCACAATGGTTTGAGGGTAATTAGCTATATAATCATAGATAGCCTAGATAGGCACCCTAAGATAATTTAACTTAGCCTTCCTTTATTATAGGAAAGGAAACTGAAAAAATTAAAGACCAGAGTAGTGAACTCATTCAAGCAATATTACAAAAAAATTTAGAAAAAGAGCTGGGATTAAAACTCACATTTCTGGAGTTTCAGTTAAGATGTCTGTTAACCTTATTGTGCTGAGTTACTCTAAATATATAAACTCTTAAAATATATTGGTGATCCAGTAATTCCACTTTTGAGAATGTATCTTTAGGAAATAATAAAAAGAAAATGTTATGTCTAAAGATGTCCATCACAGTATGATTTATAGCAACAAACAATTGGAAACAAAATGTAACTCAAAATAAAGGAGTACGTAAGGAATTTGCTGCCTTTACTCATAAAGAATAAATAACATATAGCCATTAAATATAATGTTTATGAATGTTATGGAAAACACATGTTCTAATGTTAAGTAAAAAAACTGAGTACGTGAAAACAAGACACAAGATGCTTTTTACAAATGCTTGTACAAGACCCCCAAATGAATGTTTTGCTTCTATATACTAGATAGAAAAAGCAGGCTGAAAAGATATCACTGAAAATTAACCATACAGTAAGATTAAAGGTCATTTGTTTCTCTTTCTCCCATTTTTTTCATATTATTTCCTATTTTCACAACAGACATATATTTTTACATTGGAAAAAATAAATGTGTGCAGGAGACTAACACTATATTGAATTTAATTTAATGCTTTTTGGTTATTTAAAAAGACTCTTTTGAATTTTCTGTGGACTTTGAGCAGTACTTGTCATGTTACAGTGCTCTTACAGAGTCAGAGCGGAAATGGTCTCTAAGTACGTTATTATTACTCCTATGGGCTCTTTTCTTAACATAATCCTGGTGTCAGCTTACTTTAATTTGTGTTTTTTTCTGTAAAAAGATTGGGAACAAAATAAAATTCCATTCTAGTTATTTATATTCCTTGCTTTTTCTAATTTTATATAATCAAATTTATAAATAGTATTTGAAATACAATATATATGTCACTCCCTCTATGAAAAAAATAAAATGTTGTATGATGACTTTAATGTGGTATTTCTCTTCCTATTTCCCATTTCATTCTCTAAATTTGGACTGGATTAATTCAAATAATAAAACTGCCTGTCTCCTTAGAGAAGAGGTTACTGTAATTGAAAACTGTTACTAGTTTTTTTTTTTTTGCAATGTATACTTTATTTATTTCCTCTTTTAATTTTTATTTTAAAATTGTGGGGTACAATTTAGGGTGAGGTATAAAAATATTCATTGTGCAGTTACCCTTGTTGATGAGGTGAGCTCCCCCCACCCCAGGCAGATATCGACTACTGTCAATCCCACCTCCCTGCCCCCACCCCCTGCAGTTTCCTGCTGCTGTCAATCCTTTTCTTATAGTATTATGGTAGTTGTTCAAAGCCACTTGTGAGTGAGAACATGTGATACTCAGCTCTTTGTTTCTGTGAGAGATCACTCATATAAGATCTAATTTCATCCAGTTTGCTGGGAAAAGCATGATTTTGTTCTTCTTTATGGCTGCATAATATTCCATTGTGTATAGGTACCACATTTTTTTTAATTCAGTACTCTTGATGGGCAGCACGGTTGGTTCCATGTTCTTGCTATTGTGAACAATGCTGCAAAAAACATACGTGTGCAGGTATCTTTTTTATAGAGTGATTTGAGTTTTTCCAAATATATTCCCAGTAGGGGGATTGCGGGGTCATATGGAAGGTTGATTTTTAGAACTTTTAGGAATCTCCACATTGTTTTCCACATAGGCTGTACTAGTGTACACTCCCACCAACAGTGTAGAAGTGTTCCCTTTTGCCACATCCTCTCCAGCATCTGTTATTTTTTGAGTTATTGAAGATGGCCATTCACTGGAGTTAGGTGGTATCTCAGTGTAGTTTTCATTTTCATCTCCTTGATGATTTGTAAGGTTGAACATCATTTTTTCATATATCTGCTGGCTGCTCATATGTCTTCTTTTGAGAAGTGTCTATTCATATATTTTGCCCACTTTGTAATGGGGCTGTTTTTTTTGTTTTTTGTTTTTTTTTTAGCACGTTTGAGTGCTAAAAAAACGTGTTAGGCCTTTGTCAGACATGGAGTTGACAAATATTTTTTCCCAGTCTGTAGGCTGTCTCCCTGCTCTTGATGATTTCTTGGGCTTTGCAGAAGTTTGTCAGTTTAATGAGGTCCCACTTGTCTATCTTATCTCTTATTGCCTGGGCACTTTGGGTTTTGATAAGGAATTGGTTACCTGTTCCAATTTCCATAAGAGTGTCTCCTGCATTTTCTAAGGTTCTTACAGTTTGAGGTTTTACATTTAGGTCTGTGATCCATTTAGAGTTATTTTTTATGTATGGGTATAGGTAGGGGTCCTATTTCAATCTTCTGCATGTGGTTGGCATTTTACACAGCACCATTTACTGAATAGATTCTCCTCTCCCCAGTAGTGGGTGGTGGAGGCTTTGTCGAAGATGAGTTGGTTGAGAAATTGAGGTTTTGCTTCTGGAATCTCAATTCTATTCCATTGGTCTATATGCCTATTCTTGTACCATTACCAGGCTGTTTTGATTATTGCAGTGTTATAATAAGGTTTAAAGTCTGGGATTGTGATACCTCCTGTTTTGTTTTTTTTGCTGTGGATTGTTTTGGCTATTCATGGTCATTTATGTTTCCATATGAATTCTTATATTGCTTTTTCTAGGTGTGAGAAGAATGTTGCTGGGAATTTGATGGGTATTGCATTAAATCTGTAGATTGCCTTAGATAAAATGGACATCTTAACAATATTGATTCTTCTGATCCATTGGCATGGGATATTTTTCCACTTGTTTGTGTCATCTTTGATTTCTTTGAGCAGTGTTTTGTAGTTTTCATTGTAAAGGTTTTTCACATCTCTGGTTAAGAAGATGCCAAGGTATTTCATTTTTTTTGTGGCCATTGTGAATGGGATTGTGCTTTTCATTTGGGTTTCTGTTTGTTTATTATTGGTGTATAGAAATGTGATTCTCTTTTGCACATTTATTTTATACCTTGAGATTTTGCCAAAGTCCTTTATCAGTGCAAGGAGGTTTTTGGCAGATTCTCTTGGGTGGTCAAGGTATACAATCGTGTCTCCTGCAAAGAGAGATAACTGGACTTCCTCTTTTCCTGTTTGGCTACCCCTGATTGCCTTCTCTTCTCTGATTGCTCTAGCTCGGACTTTCAAAACTATGTTGGCCTGGAGGGGTGAGAGTGGGCATCCTTGTCTTGTTCCATTTTTTAGGGGAAATGGTTCCAATTTTTGTCTGTTTAGGAATAGGCTGGCTGTACGTTTCTTGTAGATGGCTCTTACTTTTTTGAAGTATGTTCCACCTATGTGTAGATGTTCAAGAGTTTTTATCAAGAAGTGGTGCTAGATTTTATCAAAAGCTTTTTCTGCATCTAATGATATAATCATGTGGTTTTTGTTTTGACATCTGTTGATGTATTTAATTACATTTATGGTTTTACGAATGTTGATCCAGCCTTGCATCCCAGGAATGAAGCCTACTTGGTCATGATGGATGATTTTTGAGATGTGTTGTTGAATCCGGTTTGCTAGGATCTTGTTGAGAATGTTAGCATCTATGTTCATCAAAGATATTGGCCTGTAGCTCTCTTTCTTTGTTGGGTTTTTACCTGGCTTGGGTATCAATGTGATATTAGCTTCGTAAAATGATTTGGGGAGAGTTCCATCTTTCTCAATCAGTAGGATTGGTATGAGCTCCTCCTTAAATGTCTTGTAGAATTCTGCTGGAAAGCCATCTGGTCCAGGGCTTTTTTTATATGTAGTTTTCTTATTACGTAGTCAATTTCCTTGATTGTTACTGGCCTATTTAGGGTTTC
>CAUYQG010137658.1:0-39875 GCA_963574415.1 Tarsius wallacei | reverse complement strand
GTATGGAGTTTTGTCGTGATATATATCGATCTACTATATATACACAGTCTTTATTTACATTTATTTCTCTCTCTCTCTCTCTCTCTCTCTCTCTCTCTCTCTCTCTCTCTCTCTCTCTTTCTCTCTCTCTCTCCACTGACTTCCAACGGGTCAAAGCAAATCCTATGGCCAAGCCCACGTCCACAGGGTGGGACGTGTTCTCCATCCTCAGTGTGAAGGGAGGAGAGTGCATATTTGTTGAACCATAACCCAAACTGTCCCACAAATCCCGGTCCTAAACGTGGCTCAGCCAAATGTAATGCAGTGATGGGTCATGATCTAAGAGGTTCAGAGAATGTTATTGCTTTAAAATAAACAAATAAATTAATAAAACAAATGCCCAAATCTGGCATACCTTTTCCAAACCATAGGGACGGTAAACGCAGACAACACCCCACTGCCATCTGCCAGGAGCCCTGAGTCCAGAGGTACCCAGAATGGTGGAAAATAGACTCTGGAGGCTTCTAGACAGCCGATCAAGGACAGGAGGTGATTGATCCTGGGGGCTTCTATCCAATCAGGGACAGGAGGCAATTGACCCTGGGGCTTCTAGCCAATCAGAGACGGGAGGTTTGAGATCATCATACCCCTCCCACCCAGGAAGTGGATCCGGCACATGTTTTAATAGCTCCGATCTCAGCTTTAAGCAGCAGCTGCCTGGTTGCCTGGGGACCCCTATCTTTTTACATGTTATTGTAGCTCCGTTGCCCACTGCTGCAGTAAAGAGCTCTCAATGGGCTGTCTGGAATTTCTAAATCGGCACAACAGGGAGCCTGGCAGATAAACCCGACAGGTTCCTGCTCAAGGGTGGCTGGTGCTAGACCCAATAGACTCAAGCAGGCAATCATGGCACCCTGGCTTCCTGGAGGTGGCCCCACTGCATACGTGGGCTCAAGGGAGGACATTTGCTTCCCCTGGAGATGAGGGTACTGGCAGGTGTTGCTGGGCAATGCAAGGACAGAAGGTGCTGGACTCACGCTCTGCTGGACAGGAGTCACCCGTATAAGTTAGCATTTGAGAAAAAGCATTTGTCAGCTGTCTTTCAGACCTATTCGGTTCTCAGTTGTTGTTGGAGTTTTTAACTCCACCATCAGCTTTGACTAGCAACCTTGGGTTCTTAACCCATGACCAAGAAGTTTAAGGAACACGGACACCAAAAGGATGAGTGAAAGAAGGAGTTTATTAAGCAGCAAAGCTCTCCAGAAAAGAGAGGGGACCTGAAATGGGTTACCAGTGCTAGGAGTTTGTTTGTGGTTTTATCTTATCTTTTCTGGGGGCATTACTCTTATTTACATCTCATCCACCTCTTTCTTTCTAAGACGCAGTTTTTATTGCACATGCGGGTCCTTGACCAAAGTTACTCCATCTTGAATATTACCCATAGGTACCACAGGAAAACCTACTTGGGGGGGCGGGTATAAAACTGCAATGCAAATGCTATGTTAATGATATTATAATAAGCCAAGGTCAAGTTGGGACATTTAGTTAAGCTATTGCACCTGCGCATTTAAGCAGCAAAATGTCCCTTTTAGCAGGACATCCTGGGTTGAGAGAATGCTCTCAACCATATTAACCACATTTTCAGCCAACAATTGTATAATGGGGAGTGGGGTACAGGGGGCGTTCCCGCAGGTGTTAAGTCTCCTCAAGACTCTCCCTCTCTGTCTGCCTAACCAGCTTCTGGCTATCTCCTCTCTCATAACTGCATCCTTACCACTCTACAGTGAAAGGGACAGGGATGGATGGTCGCAGAGCAGCCGTCATCAAAGTGGGGCACTCAGGCTCCCAGGGGGACTTGATGATTTTTCTAAGGGTCCACAGGCATGGACAGTTTTAAGATCATCAATTTCCGGACTGTCGACTGGCATGTGTCCTATTTTCTACTTCCTGCTTTACAAATATCCTCTTCTATATAGAAAAATGGGTTTATCCGTTTGGATACTAACGTAAAACAGAAAGCACACTCAAATGGTGTGGTTTGAGGAGATTAAAGAGAGGAAATATTTATAAAGGTATGGATGAGGACTGGTGGGGCCCTGTGAGGGATCAGTTTCTAGAATCTGGAGACTAGGGAGGCTATGTAGAATGTGAAGGGACTGTGGCCCTCCCGAGAGAGACACAGATGGAGCCTTGGGAATAAATGCCCAACCTTACTCTCCATGCCCCCCTCACTTCCAACTACTGCCAAGGGAGCCCAACCCAGTGGCACGGGAGAAGGAAGACCACTGATGTGGTTCATGCAGCCAGCCTTTCCAGACAGAGAAGCCTGGAGGGCGAAAGACATCCTCATGCAAAATGCATTGCCCATCCTACATCTTTAAAAGGTGTCTTCTCCTGCTGGGACAAGCCCTTCAGGCCATAAAAAAGAGGTGCATTTTGACATATTGGCCCCGGCATGGAGAACACAAGATGTCCGATAATTGGGCACCACATCTGAGCATGTAACTAGGAATCACATGCCTTCACGAGTCAGATTGCTTTCCATTCTTCACTTTCACTGAAATTGAAGAAGAACCTAATATGGATGTCAGCTTGTAGACTATCAAACATTTTTTTAATGATCAATCACTATGTGATTTTTGGCGCATAACTTGGAAGGAGTCCAATTGCGTGGCGTATACCAGAAGTCCTTCTGTTCCCATCTGCTTGTTTATGTGAACAAATTCTCAGTGCTCATGCCAATAAAAACAAAATGGTATGAATAAAATTGACGATGAAACTGCCTCCTTAAAATAACAAGTAGTATTCACTTACAAATACATAAATTGAAAGAAAAGTCCCACCTATTGTACTAAGAGAATAGCCAAATAATTTTACTTTTCTCAGGACTAACAATTATTTATCGTGAGCTATGACATATGACTTATGCTGTTTTGATCAATTGTGTTCTACTAACAACCATAGTGAGCATTCATAATGATAAGTTTGATTATTTTAAAATGCAAAGACTTATAGTCAGAAATTTTTTAAAATTAAACTTATGAGCATATTTTCACTGCAGTGACATATGATAGAGTAATCACTTTTTTAAATTTTGAAGAGTAAAAAATATGACACATTAAGATCAACTTCTTGTAGAGGAAAAAGGAGGACAAGTTCAAGGAGAAAAAAGAACGATGCAAAATTCCTAACAATGAGAAGCTTGGACTTTTTTTTAAATAAATGATGGCGGGGATCAGACCACAGTGGTACTGAGCTTTAATTGGACGTACTTTGTTACATTACAATTTTCTCTTAAAATATCAATTTTACAGCATGCCGAAAATTATAGTCCTTTAGTTTTTTTATTTTGCATATCAAATATTTGTAAAATGTATATTGTAAATACATATACCATATAGATAAAATCTATATTGTAAACATATATAATATATAAATATATATTTACATTCAAATATATATTTAAATTTAGGATAAAAAATTTAGTTGATAGCCCACAAATGTGGGCACAGGGACCCGATTTTTAAAGTTGGAGACAATGCCAGGAGATACAGCTGCAGAATTCAGCAGGGGTCAGCTTTTTTTTTTGAAGGGCTTGTTGGTCCATCATGTGCTGGGAAAACAAGAAATGAAATAAGATAAAATCCGTAGAAGATGTCAAAGGACAGCTGCTTCAAGTGCCCCATGACAAAGTACTAATGTGCTGTCAGAGATAAAGATTGCTGTGGACCCAGGGGCTCACTGAGATTAACTTCGGGTGTGTAAGAGTGGAATTGGATTCAAGTATGAGGAGAAGTTTCCAGGGAAGTCTAGAAAGAGGCCAGTAGCTTAGGACCCTGGAGTCCTGTCATCTGCAGCCAGATCAGCCGGTTGGCACTCAGTTACTCTCAACCGTAACAACAACAGTAATAACAGTATGACTAGTCTCCGCGTACTGAACGGTATTTTTAGGCATTGGTCTGAGTTGTGTGGACACACAGATCTAGGCACTGGGATTCTAGCACTGTCCTTGGCCAGCCACTTCTTGTCACTCTTGCTGTCACTCCTTCTTTCATTCAGCAAGTAACTGTTGTGTGTCATTTGCCAAGGGCCAAGCATGCTGAATACATTTATCAATCCTAACTGTTGGCAAGTTCTCACCTGCACTGACTTCCCTGGAAAACCTCGCTCTGGCATGGTTTGATTCTCACCTTTCTGCTTGGGGAGGAGTGAGGACTCCCCTCTCCCAGCCTTGGAAGGGAGCCAGGGTCTCTCTGTTCCCAGATCCAGCCTGTCCTGGCCAGCTTTTTGAGTGTCTACTAAAGGGGGCACAGGACTTCGCCTTCATCTTCTTAGTATCCCAGCTAGGCTCCAGAACTAAACTGACACGAAGTAGACGACCAGAAGAAAAGCACACAAAACGTTCTGAATTCAAGTCTGACATGACCCCGGAGCCATCAATGAGGAAATGCGGACCCTAAGAAGCAGCTGGAGTCAGTCACTCACATACTGAATTGGACAAGGACTAGTAAACTGTCAAAAAGCAACGCACTGATATGAGGTGACTGAAAAGGTAAGAGTTGTAGCAAGATCTGTACAGAATTCTCCCAGCTGTGAATCCCCATAGAAGAATGGGTCATTTCTTTTCTCCTGGTCCAAGGAGGCCATCTTTCACATGGAAATTTTAATCCCTGGCTTCAGGAAGAAAAGGGAGATGAGACAGTCCCTCTTGCATCTGCTGTTCTTTAAGTGTCTTTAGCTCACAGTAAAACTCATGTCAAGGTGGCATATTTGGGATGACATATTCTGCCCCCTGTCATCACTATTCTCAAAACCCCAACACCAGGCTGGGAGTGGTGGCTCACACCTGTCATCCCAGCACTTTGGGAGGCCGAGGCAGAAGGATTGCCTGAGCCCAGGAGTTCGAGATCAGCCTGGGCAACATGGTGAGACTTCATGTCTACAAAAAACAGAAAAAAATATTAACTGGGCAAGGCAGTGTGTGCCTGGAGTCCCAGGTACTCAGTAGGCTGAGGAGGAAGGATCGCCTGAACCCAGGAGATAGAGGTTGCAAGGAGTCATGATCGTGCCACTGTACTCTAGCCTGAGTGACAGAGTAAGATCCCAACTCAAAAAAAAAAGGTGACACCTCGTCCAGTCTGTGCCACACCCCCAGTGCACAGTCGGTGGAGTTTTGCACCAACTTCTAACCATAATGGACACTGGGACTCCCTATTAAACTTCTGAATCTCCCCAACATTTTAGGTCAGCAGCACCCTCTGAGATGAGGTCTGAGACTTCATTCAGCTATGAGCTCCCTTCAGAATTGACAGTATCTTAAACAAGATGAAGTGTCCTTCTGTCTTATGTCAATGTGGACAGTCTAGGGCTAGCACAGAGGTCCCTGTGCCATCGAGGACCCAGGCCCCTTCTAGCTTGTCTCTCAGCCATGCTCCACATAAAGCTTCTCGCTCATAGCTCAAGGTGCCACCACAGCTCATGTTCCAGCCAGCAGGCGGAGGGAGGGACTGTCCTCTCCCCTTAAGATACTTATCAGAATTTGAACACAGCACTTGGGTTTAGATTCCACCCACTGGAACTTAGTGGCCACATCCTACCAGCAAGATGAGAAGTGTAGTTTTATTCTACGTGGTCACATGCCAAGTAAAATATCTAATATGAAAGAAGGAAAGAGCCACGACTCTCTGCCATGTTTCTCAACACACCCTCTCCAGTGTGACTTGGTCCATCTCTCCAGCCTGGCCACCCTCTGGTTCCTTTTCCCCATGGGGCTTGGAGACCAGGGCACGGAGACGCCCTGTCTGGGAGCGGCCCTCCTCACCTCCCAGAAAAATCCTGCCTCAGTTGTTGCTAATATTGATACCTTTTCCTGGGAACATGTTCCCCTCTGCCCTGTAACATTTAGAAACTGTAAGAACAATAAGAACATGTCCACAAATGGGCCATTCCATTGATTTGTAGCCCAGTTTTCGTCTTTCGAAGCAAAAAATGAAGTTGTTCTTCTTAGTCTGTCAGTTGTCACCAGGAGGCAAGTGGGAACGGCTCTCGGCTCTTGCACAGGACTTGGGTGGTGGCTTTGCGGCACGCACCAACTGTTCAGCGTGGGAAGGATGAGCGTGTGACTGTGCCGGGTCCTAACCGGCACATGGCCCAGGGTTCTAGCAGAGAAGGAATTTAGTATATGTCGGTGGCAGGACTCTCTAGAAGGAGCAGCAGATAAGGCTGTTTGGAGTCTATGCGGCCGGGAGCAATGCTGTGTGTGCCTTCCCAGGGGAATCCAATGCTTCCTCTAATGACAGAGGAACTGTGAATTGGAGCAGTAACCCTGAGACGTTCCAAATGTTAAACATAATAACGATGTTTAAAAGTAAGCAGTTTAGTCGGATGCAGTGACTCGTGCCTATCATTTCAGTGCTCGGGGAGGCAGAATCAGGAGGATTACCTGAGTACAGGGGTTCGAGACCAGCCAGGGCAACATGGCGAGACCTCGTCTTTATAATAAATCAAAACATCAGCCGGGCGCAGTAACTACCACCTTAATGCATTCAGAGTAAACAATTTTAGGGTTTCAATTAGTTATTTTTTTCATTGAAATCGACCGCATTATGACTGGCACTGTGGAAATTGCTGGGTGGACTGGATGGGCCCAACATTGTATGTGACACGCATGATTCGGAGAACAATGACCGGAGACAAAATCGACATCAGACCCTGCTGGAGAGGCTCTTCCAGAAATGTGTGCTCTCCAAGGGTAGATTAACGTTGGGTTTCTCAGGGAAAAACTGTATTGGAATGTGATTTTTGAGAGTTCAACAGGATCGATTCCAGTTAGGTCAAAAACATCTTGCGAGTGCCTTTGCAGAGTGAATGTGCGACTTGTTCACTGTGAGAGAAAAGAACACCGGTCTTCAAAGAAGCACATTCTCTCTTTTAGGAAACATCTGGTTGTAAGTGGCAGAAAACCCATGTCCAACTCGTTTAAACAAAGAAAAGAAATTTATTGGCTCATGCCAAGGAAGGGCAAGGGATGAGCTGGCTTTGAGCACATCCAAATCCAGGGACTATGACTCTTTTTCTCAGCATCTCAGCCTAATTTCTTTAACATCATACCAAGGCACATGCCATGCCCGTGATGGCTCAGAAGCCTCTGTCCCAGCCTTCTGTCTCATCCCACGAGCAAAGGCCCAGGATGAGCTCTGACTAGGTCATGTGCCATTCCTGAGCCAATCATTGTGGCCAGAGGCATGTGGTCCCTCATGGGCCAAGCCTGAGTCACATGGTCAACCCTGGACCTAGACGGAGACTAGCAAAGCCATGGCTCCCAGACAAGCTCAGAGCACTGCCCAGAAGTGTGGGGTGAATGCTGGGCAGGCACAAGGACCCTGGCCACCACATGGTCATCCAGATATGTTGTCCATTAATGTCCTTGTGCCCCTGTCCCCTGTTGGTCTGTGGTGCCTGGGCCTCGTCTCCCCCCACCTCTTCCCTTCACCTTGACCACAGGCCCCTTCCTGAGTCTCAGCTTCCAGAACTTGGCTTCTGCCCACATCCCTCTGTTTCTCCATTCTTCAGCTCCGACTCCCAGGATTGTCCTGTGTGTCATCTTCTGAACCCAACTCACTCTGCTTCCTCGCTGATGTCCTGACTCTGGGTTTCCAGCTATGTCCCTGTTCAAGCATCTGAGCTCCCTGATCCACTGTCGTCTCTGACATCCAGTTGTGAGACCAGTGAGCACATGGGCAGGAAGTGCCCGCTGAGAATAGCCCTGTCCTCTTGCTCACACAACGAAATACCAAACACCTACCCAATATTTTCTCCTTCAGTCATTAAGCGGCCTTGGGCCAAAAACAATGAAGTTGACACAAAGTTTCCATGGCAGTGGAACGAATTGGTGACTTGTATGTATTGACAGAAGGTTATTCTTTCAGTCAGATCACAAGTTTTTACTTACGTTGGAAATATCATAGAAGGCTACTACTTATAGTAAACAGACACACACAAATAATACATTGTGTTTTTCTATGGGTAAGTCACATCATCATTATCGTTGAGGTGTTTGTTTATTATCACTTTTAATTCTTAGAACAATGCTATGGGCAAAGTACTGTTTCTGTTTTCATTTAACAATCAAGGAAATTTGGATGCAGTGAAACTGAGTGACTTGCCCACAATCAAACAGTAAGTAGTGACGTCAGGTTGAACTCCTTCCTTCCAGTGAGGTTGGGGGTGGCCACGTGACTGTTACTCTGGCTGGTGGCATGAGAGAGGAAGTGATGGGTGTCACTTTGGAGCTGACACCTTTAAGAGACAGTGTTTCTTTCCCAGGCTTTTATCCCTTTTCCAGATTCTAGATGGTGGAAGAATTGCCATCCAGGTGTATAAATGAGGGTGCTGTGGAAGACAGATCCTGGCTACCCTGAGGTGAACATGAATTTGAACAATAAATAAACTTTGTTGCTTTAACCTACTGAAATTTGAGCTAACACATTAAGACATTAATCCTAATCATTTGAAAAATTCTACATATCTGGGTGTTCTTGATGATTAAAAATTAATGAGTTAGTTATTCTTAATGGTTAAGAATTAAAACTATATTTTATATTTTAAAAATGTTGATTCTAAATCTTTTTGAAAAGGTTATACTGATGTTTATTGTTCTATTTATTGGTCAATTCTTTTGACTCTTCTGGTATTTTTAAGGCAAAATATTTAGCCATATCTTCTTAGGTAGAAATACTTACTGTACCATAACATCTTGGTTGAACATTTCATAGGCAACCACCTGGGTGGCAAGTCCATGCACAGGAGCTGCCCATGATGGTCATCTAGACCCACCGTTGATGTTGTGTAAGAAAGAAAAATAAATAATGGTGAGCTAAAAGACTATAACTTAGGGGTTATTTGTATTGCAACAAACCAGCCAATACCAGTCTTTTCTGACTGACGTGGAATCGGGGGTAAGGGGAAGGAGGTGAGGATGCTGGAGACTGAGTTTGCAGGACGCCCCACTTTCCACTTGGAGTGTATGGCCCCTTTAAGTAACAGGAAAACCATTTCCTGGAGATGATCCCACTTAACTTTGCATATATATTTTTCTTAGTGTTCTATGTGATCACATATAGGGAGAGAACACTAATCGCTGTCAGTCGAAAGATTGTGAGTAGACTAAAGCTTCCCTTTCCAAAACGTTCCTCGGAACCACTGTCCATTTAAAAATAATAAAGAGAGCCGGGCTCAGTGGCTCAGCCTGTAATCCCGTGCTTTGGGAGGCTGAGGTGAGTGGATTGCCTGAGCCCGCGGGTTCGAGACCCGCCTGGGCAACTTGGCGAGACCTTATCTCTACAATAAATCAAAAAATTAGCCGGGCATGGTAGCGCGTGCCTGTAATTCCGGCTACTTGGAAGGCTGAGGCGGAAGGATCGCCGGAGCCCAGCATGTTGAGGCTGCAGTGGCCGGGAGTGGCCACTGCACTCCAGTCTGGGTGACAGAGTGAGACTCCAACTCAAAAAAATAAATAAATAAAATAAAAATAATAAATAGTAACACAATGATTAAATACATTTTATTTTATATTGAAGACAATTAAATATTAATTAACAACTAAACTCAAGGACTCAGATGCTTAAGCATTTCTTAAGGGTCAACTCTTATTGCAACTTAATTTAGAAGCTCAGCTGAGAAGCATCAGGCTATTAAACCGAGCTTGACAGAGCCCGAGTTGATTCAGGGCTGCACAGAGACACCGCCTTGATGAGTCTCCTTTGCTGCCATGAAAGCAAAGTGGGTTTGTGTTTCACTTGGGGACTAGTCCATTTGTCACTGTGAAATCTCTAAGGACAGGGATGTCCATTTCAAGCCTAATTTGCAGCTGCCTTTTTATTTTAGTGGTTTTTGGAATGGAATTAATCTGCTTCGATCCTAGTATATTTGGTTACTCATGTAAATATCTAGTGCCCACAGTGAAATATCAATATGACAGTCACAATTTGTTTTCCCTGATATCAGCTTCTATTTATCATAGGCTGGAACCCAGGCCGGTAAAGAAATGTGGCTCTCGGCCCCTTTGTAAGGGTTTTATGCAAATAGCATCCAAGCCTTAGTTGTGTGATAATGATTCCAAGGAGAAAGAAGATTGGATGGGAGAGTGAGAGACTGAAGAAGGACGGGAGAAGGAGCAGAAGGAAGGAGGTAGGGAGAAGAAGGAAGTGATAAGGGGGCAGAGTCAGAGGGAGGTGGGGGAGGAGAGGTGCAAAGGTGTCCAGAAGCAAACAAAATTAGCCTCCTCCTCTAAACATGATGGAGGCGGTGGCGGACACGTAGCATTGTTGGGGACCGACAAGACACAGTGTGAGCGGTACTAAGGAGAGGGCTGCGTGCTCCTTGAGGCAGGTTAGACATAGGTAGATCAGTTTCCTGCAGGCAGATCTAAATTAAAATAGGGCATCTAGACATCTTTCTAATCAATACACAACCTTCACCCAACCAACCAGACACTCCAGACATAAACACCTTGTGGGCTGAAATGTGGATCTACTGGTACAATAAATTACAGAAACAACAGGGAGTCACCCAAGACACAGACATTATGCTCTAAAAAAAAGCCGAAATCTAGTTGGGCAATAACTTTAATTATTTAGAAGGTCCTTGTGACCTTAGAAAGTTGAGAGATAGTCATCTCAACCAGATACCTGCAGCCCACTCCTCTTAGCTCACAGTTTGCTAACATGGTCGTAAAATTATATAAAGCTTCTTGTCAGAGGCAAACACATGTCCTCTCTTAAGGCATCCACATCTTCCCTGAGCACGCCTCTTTCTTCGTAATAAATTCTGTCTTAAACTATACTTTGGACTCGCTCTGAAATTCTTGTGGCAGAGTCGAAAGAACCCACAAAGCAACACATCTCACCCTATCCGGCATCACTCCTCATACAATATTAACTATTTTAGTGCAGGCAGGGGACACGCATACCTGTAAGTTGGAGAGTGGAGAAAGCATGTTCAAGTTTAGGTCAACTTCCTCTTGGGGGCAAACAAGTACTGTCCAAGGGTATGTGGGTACAGATCCTCAAACTCAGTGTGTTAACCTTCCCTGCAGTGATCTGCCTAAGAGCACACCCGCTGTCATTTATCCCATCTCCCCTTTCACAATCGCCCTTTTCCCTTTTGGAAGAAAAATTATCATCTTCACTTATCCAGAACCTTCCCATGGTACTTTGCTTCAAGTGTGTAAACCACCGCTAGCTCCTGCTGCTACAAGGAAGTTGCTTGTAATAGTGGGATCTAGGCATGTGTCCCCTAATCAAGATTCCACAATCTCCATCCATCTTCCAAAGACATCATTACTAATAAAACATTGCCTTGATGTTTAGCAATTATTTATCAAAATTTACTGTATGTTTGTGTTTTTTGATCCCTTGGGTGTTACAAATAACTCCAATGATAACTCAGTTCAGATAGAATTTTAAACATAGTGACTTTAAAATAAAATAAATGGTGAGATAAAATACTCCTAAATAAGATAAAACTATCTGGGAAAAGTAAAAGGGATCTTTCAAGGCGACGAGGGAATTGTACACATTTCTAACTATTAAGAAAATCTTAATATATTTTTAAAGAATAATACATACTAAACAGCTATGATACCTAGCTTCCACTGGATACATTTAGAAGGATAATGCAACAGTTTCATGGCAAAATATCAGCATTTACACTGCTCTGCCATTTACACAACTTGTCGTTTTTATCCTTTGCATTTGACACATTCATTTTTTGTATAAGGGCTGTTTTCTGACTTAAAACTCAAACTCCTTTAAATCTCTTCTGTTGTTTTCCATGAATAGAAACTAGCTTTCTCATCCGGGCTAATTTTTCACAGAATTCGCGTTTGTATCAATTCATGGGAAGTATAAAAGGGGATGAGAGAGAAACCCAGGCCTTCCTGGCACCCAAATCCTGACTAGATCTTTCTCAGCAGCTCATAGGACGGGGTGTACCTGCAGGCCTTGCAAAACATTGCTACATGTCATGGAGTGTGGTGGTCATGACCACTGCTCACCAAACATGCCCAGCATCCTTCCAGTTCTTCCCCATCCCCTGGGAAGGCAGGTGCAGCCGTATGACTGATTGCCCCTAATATGTAAGAGGAAGTGTAGTGTCCCTCGTGGACAAATATTTTAAAAGACATTCTTTATTAAGTCATGTTCTCTTCCTCCTGCCACAGCAATTGTAGAAGGATGTGCCAATACGCAGCCACTGTGAGGCAGGGTTCCAAAGTGCAGAAGTCCCAGCTGACCCTGCAGTGAAAATGCAGCCTTCTCATTTAAACCACCGAGATTTCTGTTCTTATTTGTCATTGCAGCATATCCTCACCCGTACTGAGTAGTGCCGCGATTCATTTGCAAATGGCTAAAACTTCAAATGTTAAATATGCGAAATGAAAAGTTATTCTGCATTCAGCTCATCTTTGTAACCATTTATGTTTTGTTTATAAAACCCACAACCTTTTGTCAAGTCAAATTTTTGCAGCTACCTGCCTTTTTGAAGTCAATTTTTCAAATAGACAAATCTGCATTTTCTCTTCCATTTTGCCTTCAGAAGGGACCCACCACCCTTCCATTTTGTTTTACTTTCCATAGGTCCTCGAGCATGGGATCTGTGATGACTTATTGACTCCTCCTGCCTTCTATGATGCGTGTGACATTTCTCAAAAATCCTGTTTCCTGCCCTGACCTGGGGTCAGAGGCTGTCGTCTACTGGCGGCCCTGGATTCCATCAACATTTGCTACCAAGCAAGCGTGTAAGTGTCTTTCCAGCAGAAACACCATGTGCAGCCAAGGGAACCCAGAGAAAGGGACTCATTAACCCAGAGAAATCCAGGAAACTGATTAGTGAGCCGAAAGGACATGACCCACTCTTCAACTCAAGTCGATGTGGGCTCAGATTCCATCCTGCATGGACCAGTGCAGGAAGGAATGGCCAGCTCCGAAGGCTGATGGGGACCTTTGCCCCTTGAAGTCAACTGAGCAGCTCGCTTGCACATTAGAAAGGAAAAAAAAAACCCCACTTTAGACAGTGATTTTCTGGGTCAGCAGCGATAGATTTACTGTAATTCTCCCTCTTTGACTAAAAAGATATTTTTCTCTTCATGCAGATAAGTGTTTCCCCATCTCTCTGGGGTCTTGGCAGGTCAGGGGCCCAGCATTTTTTAAAGTGGAGAAAAACCAAAATAACCAGACCAGCATCAGCGACCTGAAAGAGGTCAGCCCTGCTCCAGTAATCCTCAAGTCATGTGCCATTGCATCCCAGTGGTCCTGGCTTTACCTGTTTCTCCAATTCCCTACTTGGGCCTAACTGAAATCACCCCAAGCTTCCTGGGTGCTCTGTCTTCAAGGTTCAGAAGGACACTGTCAGGAGACATGAAGAAAGAGGACTGATACCTTGAGGACTCTTCTTGAAGAAACGGCAGAGTCTAAGGACTAAGGAATAACCAGCAATCTGGTATGACTTCAGAGACCCGCTCGCACCAATGCCTTCCTCCTGGACTGCCATTACTGCTTCTTTCAGATTGAGACACCAAACACCCCTTTTAAAGCAAAAACATCATATAATTGAAAGATTTTATCAGTCAGTACTCTTGCTTGCACACAACAATAATAAGAAAACCTGAGTTAAACAGCTTTAAGTGAAAGGACTTTATCACATCGGATAACTTAAAACGTGCCAAGAGAAGCTTGTTAGTTTCGGGGACAGCTAGATCCAGAGGTTCAAATGATGCCATCACATCCTGACTGGTATTTTCTGAGCTCCCAGCTTCACCTTCTCCTCCTCAGGGTCATTCTTAGACAGCACCTCCTGTCATGGCTGAGGAAGGACCAAGCCCAGAAGAAAAGAGCCTCTGCCACTCCCAAAGGCCACAACAAAAATCTTGTTGCATCACATTGGCCCCGAGTGTGTCACATGCCCATCCCTGGACCATTACAGCATCCAGGAGAGAAACCCTAAGGGTCTTAGCCTGCCTGACAGAATGGGTTGGTTCAGCTATTGGGTGAGTGTGGGGAAATTGGGATTCGGTTACCCAGAGACGGCGTGATGAATTCTGGGTAGCCAAAAACAAATACACTTCAAAGATCATATTCACTCAAGAGATTTACAAGCAGAAGTAAGATGCATAGAAACAGTTTCACTATTGCCCTCTCTGAGGGTGAAACCATTAGCCTGTCACCTGGGTCGACTTCTCAGATTATGTGAAGATTCTGTGGCCTTGGAAAGAGAAGTCCTGTTGACACTGAGACACAAGCCAGGGGAGTCTGGATTGTGAAAGAAATTACAAGGTCCTAAGGTGGAGAACCAACCAAGACAGTGAGGCTCAAGGGAACAGAGGCCGCCAGCAGCAGGGAGGAAGTTTCTAGACAGGATCATCACTGTAAGTAGCAACATAAAGATCATGAGAGGGACCATCGCTAAAGTGCTTCCTACAGGCCAGACGCCATGCTAGTCTCTCTGCATACATTCACACATGCACATCTGACAGCAATTCTGAGGGCCGTGCTACCTTTATTTCCATTTTACAGGTAAGACAACTGAGACTTGAATCAATGCCCAAAGTCACAGCTCTTGGTGGGGCCACTGAGATGTGAACTCAGGCTGTCTGTTCCAAAGTTCATGTGCTCAAACAAGATACTGAAGACTCACCCAGAGCTGGAGCGCCAGGACGGTGCTGCTGGTAGGAGATACTGGCGCTTGTTAGAGCCACTGTCTCCTCATGAGAGGCAGGGGAACTGAACCTCAGTACTCTGGCCACTGTGCTACCCTGGAGTGTTGATTGGGACCCCTTCCTTCAGTCACCAGCAAAAGACAATGCAAGCCTAGCTTGGGAATTTGTGGTGTCCCGAAGCAAAACATCCAAGTACTGTGCTGGTTTCGGGCACAGTAGATCCTGGACTCCATCTAACTTGACTCAGTTTCTCTGATGCCTTGGCTCTGTCTTCAGCTATGTTTGCTGCGTTCTCGGGCTCTGGGTGGCAAAGTGGCTGTGGCACCCCCAGCCTCATCCTCCGAGGCTCAGCCCCCTCAGAAAAGAGCCATGAGCTTCCAGGGGAGTCCTGAGATGCTTTCTGATTGGGTCAGCTTAGCCCTGATAAATCGCTGTTGCCAGGGAACATGATATGATGATTGACTTAGCTCTGGAAATGCCACATGCTAATTGGCTTAGCTCTGGGTCTTGGGCTTGACCTCCAACTCCCAGGCCATATGAATTGAGGTGCAGAGGGCAGATTTTCCAAACGGAAATGGTTGGAGTTGGGCAGGCTCTGCTTCTAAAATAAAGTGATAGAACGACAGTCACTACCAAGTCTCCTATGTGAGAAAGATCCTTTTTTTTCTTATCTTACATGGCGGCAAATTCAAATACCTGTAACCCGCAGCATCCTCTTCCAGAAGGTCATCTGTGCCTTTCAGACTCATCTACTTGTGTCTGGAAAATGGATGTGAACCCACTGCCTTTTGGTTTATGGGGTCTCTTGATTCACTGAACGTATGAACTCCCTAGTCACCGCTGGCAAGTTCTCGTGTTGACATGATCAAGCCATGGTTTCATGAAATTTGTTATCTGCCTTTAAAAAAAGGGCCGTTCCTTCTTGCCAGTTCCTGGGGCATGCCAGAATGCAGAATAATCCTTCCGTGGAAGCCGGGTCTTCTAGAAGCCTCTGAAGAGGAAGTAAATGAGAAAAGGGCCTGGACTGGCACTTCTTTCCTGCATAAAGTGCACACTGAAGGGCATTTTCGACTGTGCTCATTCTGACCACCCACCGCCCCTCTGAGAATTCAATTCAAGCTTTTATTGGGGCCGCTCCGAGGGTGAAGAATCTATCTTTCGTGTCGACATGGTGCCTAGATCTACATGGGTGTCAGATAAATGCATTTTCGAGTCTGGCTAGCTCACAAACAAGCCCCGTCCCAAGCCCTCTTCGAGGCAGAATGGCCCAGGGCAAGAGACAGGGAACAGGAGGCATCTGCTGAGAATCTGCCCACCTTTTGTCTGTGGGCGGCTCTTCCGGTCTTTGGCCGCATCCCACGGACATTGGGTCTGGCCAGCTTAAGGGAAAAGAAGGACTTCATGGAAGGATGAGAGTCAGTCAATAAAGGAAGGGAAGGCCGCCTGGAGAGCCAGCCTTAGACAGGCAAGCCCTGAGTTAGCCCTGAGATTCCACAAGGGGGAAATAAAGGCAGTTTTTCTTTCAGGGCACCACAGGGAGTTTCAATCATTCCCAGATTGTCTCCGCAATTACTCAGCCAGGAAGGGGACAGCAGGGCCATCTTGACCAGATAGTCCCACCAGCAATGCACCTCATGAGGATGGGTATTTCTCGTTCTCCAAGAGAAAGTCAAGGTGATTTGTCAGAGGGAAGGGCCGTTCGCTGATCTGCAAAGCCTTTGGATACAATTGCCTACCAGTGCTGCAGATGGCCGCCTCTCCCTTGACCTGCCCAGATATCGCCCAGAAATGCAAGCCCCTTCCCCTTCTGGGGAAACACCTGAGATACAGTCTTGGGAAAATGCCCAGGGAACCACATCTCAGAGTGCCCGTTGCAACTTTGTCTGTGAAACATATGTAACCGGCTTGAATACCCACCGGCTTCAGCCAGTGGCATGGTCACAGGGCTTCAAGTAAACAAGAAAACAGTATCAACAGGAATCAGTCTCAAAGACTGCATGTTAAGTAAAAGTAAGCAAGCTATAGAAGGATCCAGATAGTATAATACTACTAGTATAAAGACTTAAAATATCGACTGGGAGCAGTGGCTCATGCCTGTAATCCCAGCACTTTGGGAGGCCAAGGTAGGAGGATTGCTTGAGTCCAGAAGTTTGAGATTGGCCTATGCAACATAGTGAGATCTTGTCACTACAAAAAAAAAAAATGATTTAAAATGTGCCAAGCAATATATGTAATATTGGGGCCTATGAACAAATTCAATAAAAGTATCATATATCTGAGCATGGCAAGGAAACTCAGCAGCTGCTTGCTTCTTGGGCAGAAGATATCATGGGAGAGGGTGTTTAGGAAGCTTCAGAAGTCCTTCCAAAGTCTGATTCTTGTGGTGGAGAGTGAGTACTCAGGTGCTTATTTCCTGACATTTTTCTGTATGTCTAAAATGCTTCTCAAAAAACAAAAATCAAGCTGCAAGTACAAGACCACGCCCAGCCATTTTTGCCCTGAGATGATGCCTGTCCCTGTGAGCCTGTGCATCTTCCTTGCCAGCCTCAGAAATGCAGGACTCTCAACTCTTCTGCCTGCTTCATCCTTCCTGTCCCCTTTGGCTTGTTTTCACGGGGCTGCTGGGGAGCGAAGCCACCCTCCTCTCTCCTCCCTTCAGCGTGTGGCGATTTGTCTATCGATCATCAGTCAGATTCGGGAAGGAGCTGCAGGTGCGGCGTCTCCCCACAGGGACCTGGACCTCCGCCAGCTGGCCGGAGCCAGGAGATCAGTTGTCAGGTGGGATTCTGTGCTGGGAGCCACAGGCCAGTGTGGGGCGTGCAGGGCTCGTGACCACAGAGAAAGGCCCAGCTGGGGACCCAGCACCCCTGCTCTGTCTCCATCTCTGCGTCTGATGTGGCAGATCAGTCCAGTGGTCCCTCACAGTGGCCCAGTGGCATGAGGCCACCGTTTCCCTGCAGCCTGAACCGGGAATGCGATCCCAGCATCAGAGAACCCTCCTTCTCTGGTTTTCTCCCTTGTGCTTTGTAACCCAGTGTCTCCCAGGCGGGCTGGCTGATTGAGCCGTCTGTCCACACTGTGGCAGGGCCTTCTGGATGGCCGACAGGGTCTGTCACTGGCGTAGAACAGAGCTCAGGGTTGGGCACGGACCTGGGGGAGCTGGAAGGAAGCAGAAGGACCCTGCAGGAGACACCCCACAGGTTTTCCATCCTCCCTGCTCTTCCTGAGCACTCACCCGAGTCTGTGCTGGTGGCGGGGACAGGGGAAGAACTGCTTTGTCTTAAAGTCGATGGCTCACGTCACCTCCTATCACTGAGTATTGATTGAGTTGGGGTGGCCCCGACAGATAAATAATTCTAAAGAATTCAAGTATGGAGAGTCGTTAATAACCAGAGGCTTCTGCACTACTTACAGAAAACAGATAACAAGCCTCAGGCAGAAGCAGAAGATCAAGTACAGGGAAGGAGGGGAAGATTTATACAGCCTCTGAGTCAACAAGAAAAACCCCAGGGAAAATCAAACTGTCCACGTATGCACAGAATGTTCCCTTGGAGCTCCGCTCTGTGCTTGGAGGTGAATGTGAAGAAGAGAAAGCTGATCTGCTAAAAATGTGCATGGATGGCAGTAACCACAGACCTGATTAACAGACTCGAAGAACCCTATACATGTCCCCATAACAGAGGGATGGTTAATTCAGCTTAACCATATATGTCTTTCTGCTCTGCCGGCCTCATTCGATTGGCTTGGTTCCTAAGCGTGTCTCCTCACATTCACATAACGGCTGCTTTGGTTCCAGCATCTCATCCCCAACCAATTGTTTTCAAAGCCAAGTGGTAGAGTTTCTTCTCATGCATGCGTGTACTAGAAAAGAAAACCTTTCCCAGAAGCCTCTGCCCACCTCGGAATATTTGCTCTCCTGTTGCCTTGGCCAGATTTAGGCCCCACGACTGCTCGTGGCTGCAGAAGAGGCTGGCCAAGAAGTGGCCGGCATACTGAGGCTCTGTATGTAGCAGGAGGGGCGCCGTGCAAGACAGACAGACGGGCGCTGGGGGATGGGCTGGCCGCTGGGAAGGTGACCCTTAGCCCTTGCCTCAGAAGGCAGTGAAAGCCTTTTGTCCACTGTGTTTTCATGGGGTTTGTATGGGCATTTGGGAAGGACAGTTCTTTGATGTGAAGACCGGTCTCCTCCATGGCAGGTCATCCATTAGCATCGAGCCCACAAGCGAACTTCTAGAAATGACACCCACCATCCGTTATCGTGACCACCCAAAGCCCCTCCAGATGTTTGCAACTGAGTGGAATCGTCCCCAGACTATACTAAGGATTCTTAAAATATGTCAACTTTGTCTGCAAGACTCAGAGACTACGGTTCTCCTGGGTGGAGGTGGGGCTGGGTTAGATGTCTAGTGTGTCACATGGAGCACCCGCCCCCAGTTTCAGCCAGAGCAGCTTGTTTTCTGGTCTGTTTTACAAACTGAGTTTTTATAAAAGGTTTCCTCTGGAGAACATATTTACATTTGGAAATAGTTGAAATGACTATTTGAGTCTAGGCTGAAGTTGGGTGAATTCAAAACTGTCTTTTTCAGCAAGAACAATCAGTCAACATGGTTATTTTACTCAGCAAATATGTCCGACTGGATTTTTGATAGTTGATAGAGTAAATTGTGGCTAGTTGACAGACTGCGTTTTCTTCTGTTTCTCACTTTCAGGGGCCATCTGCTTCCTGGATTCAGCCCTCGTGCTCACCAGAAATGGGTCTCGGAAACTCGTGTGTGCTGGCCTCAAAGTCATGGAAAACTAAAATATTTCAGGCAAAGTAATCTTGGCTGCCAGCCAGATTGTTTCTTTTTGTTTGGGGTTTTTTTTCTCCCCTTCTAACTCATGCATCTATGGTACGTTGAGGAGAGTGGGAGAATTTGGGTTGCCCTTTTTTTTTTCTTCCTTTAGAATGGGAAAAATAAAACTTGGCTGGGCTGAATGCCTCCTAATCCCCAGCAGGAATCTGACATTTTCATTTTGCTCTTTCAACCCCTCCCATCTGGCCCGGGGTGCAGGTGGGGTCCTTCCAACGGTGCCATAGTAATCCCACCCCACAATGACAAAGGCATGCCTGAGTGTTTCAGTGGAGACTGAAATGCCCCAAGTCCGGCTCTCATCTAGGGTGATGAAAAGTAGATCTGGGCTTGGTACCAAATGTTACTCATCAGATTCCAAGTGGCACTGTCTGTGCGTGGTGCCTAGTCCTGCTGGTGGCGCTTATTGAGAGTGGGTTCCCTCCAGAGAGCAGGTGGGGCGTCGGGGCACCAGGCTAGGTGGATTCAGGACCCCCGGTGCAGTTCTTGGCTGGGACTGATGCTTGGTTCTGGCAAAGACCAGGGTACCATGGAGACGGGAAAACAGGCAAAGAAAATGACTCATCTGGCTCGGAGCCCAGAAAATGTATGCTAATGTCTTCAAGCAGACAAAAATAAGATTATAGAAAGATTGAGTGCAAAAAATTGCCCATCCTCAAATAAGACTCTTCTTTAATCCATCAACATGCAGACTCAATAATTTGCTGAGATCCAAAGAGTCAAGCGAGAAGCAACATAGAGGTAAAGTTGTTTACAAAGTCAGTTCCTCCTCTCCACATCCTGTGCTCCTTCCTGATGGGCATTGCTGGAGCTCGCCTATATCCCTAGCTCCCTATGTCTTCCAGGTCCAGCCTCCTCTGTTCCTTAAAGTCACACACGGACATATGACCACTCTACACCAATGCAATCTGAGAGGAAGTGACAGGCGCTATTTCTTTTTCTTTTCTTTTTCATGATTAGAGTTTTATTATAAAAGATACAGATTAGGACCAGTCAAATGAAGAGACACACAGGGCAAGGTCTAGGAGTGTCCTGAACACAAAGCTTCTGTGCTGTCTCCATGGAATCAGGGTACCCCACCTATCTGACACATCCGTGCTCACCAGCCAGTAAGCTCCATCAAACTGCTGTCTAACAGAAGCATTTAAGAATGGCAGTGTGATTCCCTCTGCTCCTTCCCATGCCGTGGTGGTCACGGGAGCATGCACAGAGATGGTCCAGCCTCCATCAGACAGGATCACTGAATGACGACACTGAGCAGAGCCCCTCCCCACAAACAACCCGCATCGGACATAAAGCGCCGATGATTAAAAAGCCACAACTTTAGTTGTGTCAAGCCATGGAGATTTTGGTCTTGTTTGTTACCACACCATAACCTTGCCCATCCTAATTAATACACCGAACATCTTCCACCACAATATCCTAGACATTAAAGGTGCACGACTTCCTCTAAACTTGCATTCTAAAGGTTATTGGTTCTCAAGTTTTCCCAGGCAAAAAAAAAAGAAAAAATCAGAATTGTTGGAGAAGTGGCTGCTGACTTCAGCAAATCAGGAACTGCTGTCCCAAATCGAATCTGATGAAAGAGAAAAGAGTATTTAAAAGTGCTGACATCAGGCATGGACACCATAATGGCTATGTCAAAAGAGGTTTAAACTCAGAAATAGAAATACAGTTGGCCCTGGAACAACATGGATTTGAACTGCCCAGGTCCACCGATGTGCAGATTGCCTTCTGCCTCTGCCACCCCTGAGACAGCAAAACCTCCTCCTCCTCCTCCTCTCCTCCTCATCCTCCTCTTCCTCCTCCAGCCTGCTCAATGTGAAGATGATAAGGATGAAGGCCTTTATGAAGATCCGCTTCCACTTAATGAATAGTAAACACATTTTCTCTTTCTGACAATTTTCTTAATAACACTTTGTTTACTTTCTCTGGCTACTTTATTGTAAGAATACTGTATGTAATACATATAATACACAAAATATGTGACAATCGACTGCTTATGTAATTAGTAAGGCTTCTCTGGTCAACAGCAGCCTATTAGTAGTTACGTTTGGGGGGAGTTAGAAGTTATTCCCAGAATCTTGATTGCATGGTGGGGGGTCTACGCCCTTAGCTCCCACGTTTTTCAAGGGTCAACTGCAGTCTGGTGACAGGTGAAAATTAACCCGTGGGACTTGGAGGGGTGATGAAATTTGGGGTTATTTGAGCTAAATAATTGTTGTCATCCATACTGTGAGTCTCTAAAATCTATTAAGAAATGGGAGGAAGAGCCGAGCTCGGTGGCTCAGCCTGCAATCCCGCGCTTTGGGAGGCTGAGGTGAGTGGATTGCCTGAGCCCGCGGGTTCGAGACCCGCCTGGGCAACTTGGGGAGACCTCATCTCTACAATAAAGCAAAAAATCAGCTGGGCGTGGTAGTGCACACCTGTAATTCCAGCTACTCCGAAGGCTGAGGCGGAAGGATCGCTGGAGCCCAGCGGGTCGAGGCTGTGGTGGCCAGGAGCGGCCACTGCACTCCAGTCTGGGCGACAGAGTGAGACCCCAACTCAAAAAAAAAAAGAAAAGAAATGGGAGGAGGAAATATAGAAAAAAATATGTTCTATACAAGAGACTGGACAACATGTCTTAGCCACAGCTACAGAAACCAAAAGAGCACCAACGACTTTTGTGCCCGTCAAGAATGAGCTGTTAAGAGATGTGAAAAGGTTGGCAAGCTGCAAGCATAAAAACACCAAAATTAATTTCATTTTATTAAAAAAAAAAAAAACTTGGCTCAGTGTAGCAGACAAGTGTTGATTTTGGCCCACATACATGTACACACAAACACTATGTTTAGCAACAGAATATTCTCCATATATTTTCCAAGAGACCACCCCCTACCCTGCCGTCGCAAGCCAAGAAAAATGGAAACATATGTCCACACAAGTATGCGTATATGGATGCTCACGGCAGGATCATTCATAGTAGCCAAGAAATAGAAACAGCACAATAACCACCAAAATAAAAATGAAATAAACACGGAACCATGGAGTATTCATATTATGGATTATTATTCAACAAAAATGAACCAATCGATGACAGGCACCATAACCCCTATGAATCTCACAGACATTATGCTAAGCAAGAAAAGCCAGGCTTACCAAGTCACAGACTGCACGACTCCATTGATATGACATTCTTGAAAAGAAAACAGGATGGATTGGGGATCAGATTAGTGGTTGCCAACAGCTGAGGATGACTGCAAAGGGACCATGGGAAGAAATTTTGAGAGCAATGGATATACTTTGTCTCCTGATTATGGTATGGTATGTACCAGTCAATACATGTTATAATCCGTAAGCCTGTATACCTGTGAAAGGTCAATTTACCGTAGAACCATTTTTAACCTACAGTAATTTTTTGAAACTATATTTAGTTGAAATGGAGATTTTGGACTCCGAAATTGATCTTCTGGATCAGAAGCTTTTTGGAAAATAATTGGAGGGTCCTATTTTATTAAAGCTGACTTTTGAAAGAAAATACACATATCCAATTCTTGAGTGAGCTGGTTCCCTGAGGGTTTTTTGGTTGTTTTTTTTAAAGTAATATTGAACATTAAGCGTTGATTTTGCTGGCATTCCAACCAATTAACAAAGCTCATTAGAGTGGTTCAATTCAGGGTACTAAAAATATTTATTTATATAATTCGTTATATATGTAAAGGAGTCACATTTCAGAAAATATGGAAATGCAATTTTTTAATGAAGGTGCTTGGCTTACAAGGCTCGTCTTCCTTCAAATCCTCTCACTGTATTTGTGGTAGTTCATGATCTCTTAGAGAAAAGACCCAGATCCTATTTAATGTACATGTTTATGGGCTGGGAGGAAGAGGACGTATAACAGGAAAGAAAAAGATTGTGTTGCTTTATATATAGAGAGAGGAAGATGGAGAAAAGAGAGACAAGGAAGAGACTTCAGAAGCACTGCTGGTTCTTAGATAAATTTTCTATAAAGAGACACTATCAGGCTTGTGTCAGAGACTCCTGACTGCCTGTCCTTCTTCCTTATTAAGTAAACCTTGATGTCATTTGCAGAGGTGTATTCCCAGCTTAAAAAAAAAAAAATTCTCAGGTTCTCTTGCTCCAAATGTTCATGGAACACGGATCTAGCCAATGGTTACTAAACATAAGCTACTGGGTAGGACTTCCAGGAGAGCTTTTTAAAAGGAGTTGGCTCAGGAGGGGTGCCTGTCATGATGACTGGAACAGTTGCAGTCATCTTGAGGTTGTAAAGACAGGGTTCACAGCAAAAACAGGGGCATAGAAACCCAGAAAGAGCCTGGGTACCTGATGTCATCATGAAGCTACCATTCTATCCCTGGACAACCTACCTGCCTCTAGACTTATTTAACATGAGAAAAAGTAAATCTCTAAGTTATTTAGAGAGGAATTCAGAGTGTCTGTAATTTGTGGCCAAAGCAAGTCTTGTGGAACTCTATGCCTGTTTTTCAGCCACAGATAACAAACCACCTCCTGATGTGAGAGTGTACTTATCTCTCATCTTTCCAGGAGACCCTTCCTTGAACTGAAATGATGGATATTTCTGCTAATTTTTCATGTGCATAGAAAACATCAAATTACAATGTATAATTTTCATTTCACCGTACTAACAGAACCTTCTTTGAAGTCAATAATAAGAAAGCTCATCCCAGGAGTAATTTCCTGATCATCAAATTTTTGAATATGTATTTTAATTTGCCATCCCTGCTGGCACACCAGTTGGTGGATATGCCCAACCCTGGAGGTTTTGCTGTTATTTTTCTAAGACGGATGCAAGTCAATCTTCAGGTAACTTTCGGTTGTATGCATGTGTTAGGAGACATCATAGGATCAGGAAATCAAAGAGCTGGATGGAACTTCTAGGATAATTAGAGTCGCGATACTGCTTATTAGTAGAGTAAACATTTGCAAGAGTTGTCAGCAAAGCTCTGGTGGCATCTCAGAGCCTTGCTCAGCCTTACGAAAAAACTATAGATATTACAGAACACCCAGGAGAGTGAATGTTCTGTGCCTCTGAGCCAACCTCTCTGATCCAAGTATCTCTGAGATGCCCATGCCCCAATTAGTCACAGTTTGAATCAGTCTTGGGTCTGAGTTGCAAACAACAAAATCGACTCTGACTAGTTTAGGCCAAAAAGGAATGTATTGAGTGGCTCCCAGAATCTCTACAAGGCCGGAGCGTGAGGTAATATGACCAGGAACAGGGCAGACCCATAGCTTTTGCTCTGCACACATCGCTGACCCTGACCATCAGGTCAGGGTGACAGCCCCCCCGCCGTGGCTTCTGAAAGTCCCGTGTCTCTTCAGTACCCTCTCCAGAATGGACCCTGCATGCTGTTCCCTTTCACACGCCTCTTTCTTCTGAATGAAACTCGTGACTGATGCATGTAGTCCATGTCACACGTCTGCTCTCCAGCAGCGAAGGAGAAGGCTACTGGGTTTCTGGCTTCTTCTTTGAGGATGCCAGGCACATTAAGGGGAGAAATTTCCTTGACGTGAAAGGACAGTTTCCAGAAGGTCCTAGAAGCTCACAAATCGTGGTCAATGTCATTACCCAGTTATTCTCCCCCGCACAGATATCCTAGCTCGGCTTGTGACCACAGTGAAATCACTTTTAGTTTCCTGGTAAAAGTTGGCAAAGGAACATGAGGAAAAAAAAAAAAGACAGAAAGCAGTGTCAAATTCCAAGCTCCGTGGTTAAGAAACAGAAAAGAGGGAACTAATGTTTGCTAAAGTCACAATGTAAAGTACAGATGTTGTTCCAGAAAAAGGTGTCTGTGGCATGAACTTACTATCTTAATGTAATGAAAACCTTTCAGTTTAAGAAAAGAAAGCATCCGGTTTTCCAAATGTGTGTGTATCGAAGTATGATTATCAAAATGTGAAAAACATAACTCTCATGAACCAGATGGTGAGCATTTGTCAAATCTATTTAATTAATGATGGAACTAACAGGATGGCAAAGTTGATTCAAAATATGGTATAAAAACGAGGGTTCCATGGAGTCCATCAAAAAGAAAGACTGTCCCAATTCAGTCACTAACTCAGACACAGTCTTTCAGTATTTCAGTGGGCAATAAAACTATAATTTGGGGGTTATCTTTAGTCTCATCAGAAAAGAAGAACATTGTACTTTATCTTTTCCATATCTTAACCTTTAACTTTGCAGAGTTGTAAAATGTCTGGGCTCTAATCAACGGTAAAAAAAACACCAAACAAAACCACATCTCATTAGAGCCTCAGCTGCCCCTTACGTGCACTTGGTGGACTGCCCTAAGCCCTGGCACTATGAGGTCTCTCAATCATATTTATACCTCACTTCCAAGTTCCAAATATTTTTTAAACACATATGACCTTCCCCCCCATACCTCAAAGACACATATATTGGTTTGACTGGGTCTTTCTCCCTTGAACACACGTATTCAATCACTCATCAACTCAACGAATATGGATTGGGCTTCCATTCTATGTCAAGGGCTCAGCTGGACAAAAATGAATCCGACATAATTCTAACCCAAAGAAACAAAAACATGATGCCAGGCTCGGTGGCTCAGCCTGTCATCCCACGCCTTGGGAGGCTGAGGTGAGTGGATTGCCTGAGCCCGCGAGTTTGAGACCCGCCTGGGCAACTTGGCAAGACCTCATCTCTACAGTGAGTCAAAATATTAGCCGGGCGTGGTAGCGCACGCCTGTAGTTCCAGCTACTTGGAAGGCTGAGGCGGAAGGATCGCCGGAGCCCAGCAGGTCGAGGCTGCAGTGGCCGGGAGCAGCCACTGCACTCCAGTCTGGGCGACAGAGTGAGACTCCAGCTCAAAACAAAAAACAAACAAACAAAAAAGAAACAAAAACATGAAATGAGCTCTAATGAGGGATGGGAATTGAGTCGTTAGGCCAAAACACCAAGTGCTGTGGGATGGAGAAGGGGAGGAGGCAATTCTGCCTTAAGTTTGGAGGTCAAGGGTGCAAGTAAGTTGGGCAGGCACAGGGTTTCTCTCTTCTCTCTCTCTCTCGTCAGGGTCTCACCCTGTCATCCAGGCTGGAGTGCAGTAGCATGCTCACGACACCACAGCCTCGACCTGCTGGACTCAGGCAATCCTTCCACCTCAGCCTTCCAAGTAACTGAAATCACAGGTGTGTGCCACCACGCCCAGCTGATTTTTTCATTTATTGTAGAGACAAGGTCTCCCCAAGTTTCCCAGGCTGATCTCAAACCCTTGGACTCAGGCAATCCTCTCACCTCGGCCTTCCAAAGAGCTGGGATTATAAACATAAGTGGTGTAGGCTCAACATTTCTTGAAAACCCACTAAGTGCCAGCCTCACACCTGACTAGAGGGACACCAGGATGGGTAGCTTGTGCAGATGGGTGGGGCAGGCCCTGGTAGTGTGGGCCTGCCAGCACTCATTCCCCACTCCTCTGGCCAGGGCCTCAGTTTCCCCTTGAGGATCCCATGCCCACTCTGTTGCCATCTCAGTGGAATAGACGATTGATATGGTCTGCCACTGGTGGACATGAGGCCCATGCTTGGACTTCTCTCCTAAGAAATTTTACCTTGAGGGAAGTGACACAAGAAATAAGAATTAGCAGCCATCATTCCAGGACAAATGCCTCGAAGAGAATTCATGGGACCCAGGGCTTGTCCTTCAGAGCCTGGTCCCTTGGCCTTTCCTCCCAAAGCCACCCCCATCCTTCCACCAATCCTAGTTCTGATGGGGCTGGCCAAAGCCAACTTCTGTCACTTGCAATCGAAGGAGCCTAGCAGATGGATGCAGCCATCCGAGGGATGTCCCAAGGATGGCAGGCGGGTGGCTTTGCAAAAGACCTGAGACTGGTGGCCCCCCGTCTGGCCCCCATCCTTGTCCAAAATGTCCACAGTCTTCCCCATGGGACAGGACGGTGGCTTGACTTTTTTGTGAGACCGACAAATCCCCCCTGGGGGAATTCACCTTCTCAGCCCCAGAGTCACAGTTTCCAGGCCCTTTTGGCTACTGGGCACTATGCCAGGAACAGGGAACACAATATAATCCCTGCCCTTGAAGAGCTTCTGGTAAGTGACTCGGCCGCACTCCCAGGAGGAACCAGGGTTCATCCACATTCGCTCAGTGAGAAGACCTTCCTGTGACACATACATCACATGGGAAGGCAGGATCCACTTGGGAGCTGACCTGTGGGAGACCCGGCTTCCTCTGGACTCTCTCGAGCCCAGAACCTCAATCACCCTGGGAGAAGGAACACTGTCCTGCAAGGCAGTCATCCCAATTCTGCCAGCATGGCTGACAGGCCCCTCGTGGGAGCGTCCGGAGAGCCTGTATCATCAGTGACGAGAGGCTCACAGAGGCCACAGGTAAGCAAATTCAAATATGTTTTTCTTTTTTTTTTTTTTGAGTTGGAGTCTCACTCTGTCGCCCAGGTTGGAGGACAGTGGCACACTCCCGGCCACCGCAGCCTCAACCTGCTGGGCTCCGGCGATCCTTCCGCCTCGGCCTTCTGAGTAGCCGGAAATACAGGCGCGCACTACCACGCCCAGCTATGCAGAGAGTCTTTATAGACCCTTGCTTTTGTGGAGACCCTCACACTCCGACCTGTTCCATCACGATCTTGCCTCTGTGTCCCATGTTTTTCTTTTTTAAAGAATCTTTGTGCTACTGATATTTCTTTCCATGAGTCTAAACACATGAAGGCTTTTTTAAAGGAAATTTTTAACGGATTGTCATGGGCCTCGTTTTCAGGAATAGCCAACCTGGTAAAAATCCGTTTACCATGACAAATGAACTTCCAAAGTACAAGGAAATGTACTTTGTTCAAAAGCAAAAAAAAAAAAAAAAAAGCAATTTTACATTTATCAACATTAGAGGATAAATTTTCATTATTCCAAATGCTTTGCATACTGCTTCTTAGAATTCTTTTAAAAGAAATGTAGGGCAACAGAGTGCGATTTCTGACTTTAAATAAATAAATAAATATAAGACTATTAAAATAAATAAAAATAAAGAATCAAAAAGGAGAAGAAATGTAAGAGAAGAAAAGGAAAAGGAAAGAGTACAATTTTTAAAAAACATCCTATCCTCATACAACTCTTGCCATGGTGATTTAGGGGAAATAGACAGCTAAGCAATGTTATCCCATGGCATTGCACAGTCGACTGACAATTTTCACCTCTCTCAATGGAAACCTCTTCGTTTCCTCCTACTTTTCCAGGGGACTGTTCATCTTCCTCATTCAGAATCTATTTTCCAAGACATGTGAATTTTCAATTATTCATATTTAACTCTTTCCTTACTTCATGCACAGAGAAAAGCCTTGAATCATATAGGCAGAACCTTGTGCTGCTCCCTACAAATTCAGAAATACCTGAAAACACATTATAGTAATAATTCATGGCAATAACTCACAACACTGCAGCACACATTGCAATTTCAAATGAAAGGATAATTATCGGAAACCAGGTAACCAGTGAAGAAGCTGCATAGTCAGAGGTTCAGATATTTTCCTAGACAGTATAGCTTGAGACACCCTGCTTCCTGTGAACTTGAGGACAAGCACTCTGGCCTTCTGAGTTAAGGGATCTCTATCTGGCCAAGAGTGACTCTCTTCAACTTAATAGCTTGATTAAAAGATCAGTTTTTGTTCCTACAGACCTTTCCTTTCCAATGCCTGGCTTGTATTTGACATAAAAGACATTGGGTTGGCTGGACCCAGTGGCACATGCCTGTAATCTCAACACTTTGGAAGGACAAGGTAGGAGCATTGCTTGAGGCCAGGATTTTGAGACCAGCCTGGGCGACATAGTTGGACCCTGTTTCTATTTTTTTTAAGTTTTAATTAGCCAGGTGGGTTGGTGCATGCCTATAGTCCCAGCTACTTGGGAGGCTGAGGCAGGAGGATCACTTGAGCCCAGAAGGTCAAGGCTGGGATGATGAAACCACTGCCCTCCAGCCCGGGCGACAGAGTGAGACTCTGTTTCTCAAAAAAAAACTTAATTAATTAATTTTTTTAAACAAACACTGGGTCACTTACTGTAGGAAGCCCCATGATTCTGCCCCACAAGTAAGGCATGCGTAGTTGATGGCCCCATCTCAGAAGACAAGCCAGTGGGCCCATCTGGAGCTGCAACCTCCTCACTATCCAAGGCCCTCACACATGCACCTCATTGTTCCTTCTGTCTGCTTTCAGAAGATTGCCTTCCTTCAGTTCATAGTGCAGCAATTGTTTTGACATCTTGTTATCACATATCCTATTCACAGGTGCAGATAAGAAGAGCTGTGTCCATATCAGCACAGTGCTATTGCATTTTCTTCACTAGATCAGGTGATTAAGTTATCTAATTATGGATATCTTAAGTCCACAGTAGCCAGATTTATACAATTGAGCAAGATTTATGTTGCCAGTTAAATTCAGAGAACACACACTAAATTTAAATTTTGCATTTTATCCCTTCAGCTCTCCTTGGTTCTAAGTGTTCTCTTTGAAGTCAGTGTTCTTTAGCTTGGATGATGAGTGCGTTATTTTAATAAGGTCAGAGCCATGGTTTTAATCCATTCCATTGTCAGTTAATGTCATACAGTTCCATGATCACAGACTAGTCCTAGTCAATTATCTCAGAAGTGACTATAGGTTACCAAGAAGAAACATCAAGAAAATGTGGGTAGCATGAATTTACCATCCTAGGAGATAAAACAATTTGAAGGCACCCATCTAACAAAAGATGGGTGATTTTTCTTGTGTAAACAACTGCATTAAATGTAGAAGAGTTCCATTAAGAGTGCCATTCACCCAGTGTTTGTGTAAACAACTCTAAACCAGCACCTGTGCTAACACACAATATCTGTAATTAATATCTACACTGTCAAAAGTTCAGATTCTAATGTTTACTCAAGCATGATACCACAGCAACCAAAGCTTAAATGAATTTTTCCTTATGGTCTGGAAGCATAAAATGCAATAAAATTGGATCTGCTCTCAGAGTATTTGTGACAAAATTTGGCATGTCATTAGAATTTATTATATTAATAAACTAAGCATTATGGCTATTCATCAATATAGATCATTTTAAACATGAAAACACAGAGTCTGAAGTTGGTGTTTCCCATATCAAAACAGCTAGGTTGGATGTCCTAACCCAAGGACACGGCCCATTTTGTTTCAGGGTAGATATAGCCCTACAACCAAGATGAATTAATCAAGCTCTTCTTGCCAAATGTTATGGATTATTCAAATCACACAACTAATTCTCCTGGTTCTAAGTAGAATCTTTGTGGCTTGTCTACAGGGATAAAATATGCATATCTGCTGATAGTAGAACTCATTTATTCACCGAATTCAACAAACAGGCATTAACTGCCTCATTCAGGCTCAGGATTATAGTATCCTCATGAAGCTTAAACTCTAGACAGACATTGATTAAAGAATTATATGAATACGTGTAAAATCCCAGTTGTGACAAGTGCTATGAATGAAAAGTATATAGTCCTAAAAGCACATAAAATAATCTAAACACAGCAGTATTCTCATTAGCCTGATAAAGTTAGAAATAAATAGAGCACTTTCAGAGTTCTTGTGGAGATAAAATTTGATATATACCAAAACATATTTTTAATCTGTACATAACTAGATAAAAGTAAAAATCATTTTACAGTAGTGGATAGGCAAGGACAGACTGCAG
This sequence comes from Tarsius wallacei, assembly GCA_963574415.1. Classification (NCBI taxonomy): domain Eukaryota; kingdom Metazoa; phylum Chordata; class Mammalia; order Primates; family Tarsiidae; genus Tarsius; species Tarsius wallacei. Next base: position 8,630 of record CAUYQG010137658.1, on the reverse strand, counting down.
TAATAAGCAATAAATAAAATCGCAGTAACTAAATATATCAAAGGTTTATTTCTCACTTGGGCAAAATCACCTGCAAGTCTGGCAGCTGTCCAGGGCATCTCCCTTCAAGCAGTGAATTAAGAATCCAGTCCACTGTGTCCTGTGGCTTCAGTGGCTCAAGAAGTGGTTTTCAGGTCACTGTGGCAACAAAAAACAAGAAAACAAGTGCACCAGACAGTCATGCACTGACTCTTAAATGCTCCATCTGGTGACAAGGGCAGTAAATGTGGGGGAGATCACAAAAGCTCAGGAAATATCTCTGTTCTCAGTTGTTCTTGAACGAATCATATAACGTTTATATTTTCTCATTGATCAAATGGAAAGAATAAATTCATCTCATGGGACAAGAGGATTAATTGATGACTTTTACATTGCAAAAAGTCATAGAGAAGGCTATTATCATTATTTCTACCATAACTACCAGTAACACCAACACCAAGAAGAAGAATAAAATTGAGTTAGAAGCACAGTAGAACTGGACTAGTTTCTGTCAGTGAGACAGGAGAGCCAGTCTGGTTGGGCACTTAAGACGTGGCAGTGTCGTGAACCATGTCACTTGGGGAAAGAGTACACTTGACAGAAGCAGCATTGAAGCAAACCTGTACAGACATTTGTCCTCCTCTAATCACCTGGAAAGCCCAAGTTGACTTCTGGGTCACTGCACATTTACCCAATTTTCCTACTGGGTCAGTCTAAAATTGTCTAACTGGGTTAACAGACCCAGTTTAAAAAAATTTTTTTTAAAGGCTATGTAGTTATGTAAGTACTTTCTCATTCTGAATGAATACATTATCCTGGGTCAGAAACTAGGTGTATAACTTGTTTAACTGACGCTCTTGTCCCTGTTTTCCCATTATGGAGCCAACATTTCTGATCCAAATTACAGACCTTCCTGTACCTAACTAGAAATGAAGAAGCTAGTAAAGAAGCAGTTGCTGGTTATCATTATAATTCCCAATTGTCTTTGGTAGGATGGTGGTTATCTATTTGAGAAATATTTTATTTATTTATGTTCTCTGAAGCAACCATACTCAGCACAAATATATCTGCTTAATATGATCTCTTGATTGCTTAAGTGATAGATTCAACCATTTGGTGCACAGCATGACACATGTATATTTGGGACCTTGTGCAAACGATATTGAATTATTTATCATGTGTTTTAGTCCTCTGTCTGCCTGTGCATGCTATTCACAGCCAGAGCAAAGAAGCAATAAGCAGTAATACTAAAGACAATATCAAAATCAAGAAAAAGGATGTTTCTATAAAAACAATAGAGGTGAGAGAGAAAGAAATGAGAGTCATTGATTATAATTAAAAGTTGTCAGAGATTCCAAAGATCAAAAATAAAAATCCAAAGGCTTGGGAGATTAATTTAACCACTACAAAAAAAAAGTGATTCCTAGAAAAACAACTTAACAATTGAAAAATAAATGACTGTTTCAGAAAGTCGAAGAAAACTGAAAATGTTGAAAGGATATGGTAAACAAAACTGCACTTATTTATTTTAATAATTTTTTAGCCAGAATGTATGTCGTTATTAAAAGGTACAATGGACCAATCTGGCATGGTGGCTCATGGCTGTAATCCCAGCACTTTGGGAGGCCAAGACAAGAGGATTGCCTGAGCCCAGCAGTTCAAACCAGCCTGGGTAACATGGTGAGACCTTATCTCTACAATAAATCAAAGAAATTAGCCAGGCATGGTGGCATGCACCTATAGTCCCAGCTATTTGGAAGGCTGAGGCAGAAGGATTGCCTGAGGCAGAAGGATCACCTGAGCCCAGCAGGTGGAGGCTGCAGCAGCTGTGAGCATGCCACCGCACTCCAGCCTGGGTAACAGAGTGAGACTCTGACACACATACACACAAAAAAGGTACAATAGTGACTGAAAGCAAATTAAAAACAAAAAAACCAGAAACACTATTGTTTACTATTAAGGGAAGTTATAAAAATCTTGGAAAATTTCCTATAAAAATAAAGCTTGAGAAATCACACACACACACACACACACACACACACACACACACACACACACAAAGCTGACAACTTAAAAAAAATAAACCAAAAGAACTGTTATTTATTTTTGGAAAGATACAAATGTGAAATTTAGAAAAATAACTGTAGTAAGGACTGGAGCCTTGAGAAGAATGTTCACCGGCAGGTTCATTTGTTATTTTAGATCTGGAACTTGGTTTTGTTTCTGAATAGTAACAAGAATGGTGCAGCACAGAGAAATCTCTGAAAGTTGCTGCCAATTTCACTTTACAATGAGAATCTAGTGTTTCTATATGTTATTGTTTTCAATAACATTTCTTAAGTGTTTTGGGAGAGAAAGGTGACTTATATGACTTTTTTATTTTTGTTGATAGATATTCATTCTTAACTAAATAGTATATGTGGGGGACCCCAGAAAAACTGAAATTATCTTTTGGAGGGCGGGTCCTTTGTAGTAAAGGCTTCTCCCTTTAGGTAAGTGTTCTAAGAACCCATCAACATCAGTGTACCAGCTAGCATTCTTGTGAGAGGCTGTGTGATTTTTTTTTTTTTTTTTTGGAGACTATTTAAACGCGTTTGCCCATTTAATTATGGATTATTTATGATTACACCTGACCTCAGTGTGCTGAGCATTAAGTGGTTTTTGGACCAAAAACGGCATGCCCCGTCCCTCCGCACCCCCATCCTCCTTATGCATCCAATCTCTGAGTGACTTATTTTGTTTCCTGGATGAAAAAAATCCTCAAACTGAAATATTTTGCCAATGTGAAAGAGTTGAAACAAAGGACAGCAGAAGCACTAAAAAGCATCAATACTGATTAGTTCAAAAACTTTTGAGCAGTGGGAAAAGCGCCTTGATAAGTGTACTGCATCAAACAAAGAGTACTTTAAAGGTGACTGAAATTAAACATGTAAGAATAAATACAAAAATTTTTATAAATAAATTCCAGGTTTGCTTGGGTTCTTCCTCATTATTATATGACTATTTTAGCTTAATTTATGGAAATTGTCTACACATTAGTATGTCATAGGATGAAGATAAATAAATATGTTGGGACATTTTGGAAGGTGTTTGTGCATGTGATGTGTGTTTATGTATATCTGTATGGTAGGGGATATGGGTGTGTGTGTGTGACTGCTTGTGTGTCTTTGGTGAGTTCATGTATGTCTATATGATGTATGTGAATGTGTGTATATATGCATGTGGCACTGCATGAGTGTATATGTGTGTGAGACTTTACAGGGGAGCGTATGTGTGAGTAAATAAGTGTGTATATAAAGATGGGTGAAAGTGTGTATGAGTGTGTGAGTGTGAGTGTGAGTGTGCACGTAGGCACATGTAGCAGGAGTTGTTACTGACAGCACAACACTTCTCACGAACCAGAGGAATATGTCATCTCTATGGCCTAGAAGGGTGCAAAGAGTAATCTATGGGCTAATTAGCATAACAAATTGCTTCTTAGGAGTTCAGTTAGACCACAGCGGCATTCATTGCCAGTCATTTCCTATATGGTCCACTCAGGCTGGGGCCTGCCTTCTTGTCTACCCTTGCACTGTTCTCTCTATCCCTGTTGGCCAAAGAAGACAGAAAGCACTCCAGTAACATCCCTTATTAGTTCCTGATCACATCTTTCTCAGTTCTAGGCCCCCTGCTACCACTTCAAGGAGTGGCACCAGCCAGTTCATCCAGACCCGTGGCCAGATCCAATCCCTGATTCAAAATACTTTTTTCAAGAAGACTTCCCCTACATAGATATCACCCTCAGCACTTGCATATTTGCATATTCTAAATATTTTCTTTCTGTATATCTACAAAGTCCCTTCCTGCTCTACAGTTTTAATTTGGTGTTGTCTGTCACCTTCTCATTTAGAGGAACAGTTTGTTAAAGGAAGGAGGCCTATCTTCTCTTTTTTTATATTTCTCATAAACAACCACAATGCTGTGCTCAAAATATTTGCTGAAACAGTCTTTGATTTAATTAAGTAGAAGTTTGATGTGACCTTCTTGTCATTTTTCTGTATGTTTAAAAAAATTAGTTAAATGTTGGGGAAATAGTCTTTGCTGAGGAAACTCTGGGAGGTGCTGGATATGTCTAATGCCTTCATTGTAGTGATGGTGTCACAGGTGTTTACATATGTCCACATTCATTGAAATGTATACATTAAACATGTACAGTTCTTTGTATAGCAATTACACCTAAAAAAAAACCATTAAAGTAGTTATTGATGAAAATTAAAGCAATCAAACTAATGTTTTCTCCCTCTGCTATATACCAGATGCCTACTTAATCTTTCCAAAAAGTAATCCTTTTAGATGAATGCTTTGATCTCCATTTTACAGGAATAAGAGTCACAAAATCACATCCAAGATCACACAGCTGGGAAGTGGCAGATTCTGGATATGAATCTAGTCCTTTCAAGTTCAAAAACGTATGCCCTTTTTCACCAGGCCATGCAATTTAAATGCTACTTCTCACTGGTACATAGCTGATGATTAATAAATGCTTATTGAATTGAATTTTATCAAATTGAGTTAACTGTACAAAAAAGATAAAATCACTTGACTATCGACCATAATACTTGTAAGAGTTAACTTTTATTAAGAACTTAGCTATGTGCCTGGCACTGGCCAAATAAGCCCTTTTGATATATTTCAATTGTCACAACATTCCTTTGACATAGCTACATTATGATCTCCATTTTAAGGATGAAGAGATTAACATCCAGGAAGTTTAAGTAATTCTCCAAGGTCTTTTATTCATCTATTTTCTCTCTGTTGTTCCTAGTGGGTAAATTCTATTGATCTGTCCTCAAATTCACTGATTCAATACTCTATTATCATCTCCACTCGGCTATTGGGCCCATCCAGCAAGGTTTTACTTTGGTTATTGAAATTATTTAGTTCTATAATTTTCATGTGATTCCATTATTAAAATAATTTCTATTTATTTGCTGAGATTTCCTAATCTTTTATTTTATTTAAAAGAATGTGTAACTGTCTCTGGGGGTGTTTTTATAACAAACACTTTAATATTTTTTTCATTCCCCCTCCCCCTCACCTTAATATTTTTGTTAGATAATTTTAAAATCTGATTAATCTCAGTACTGGCATCTGTTGATTATCTTTTCTCATCCATGTTGTGATTTTTCAGGTTCTTGGCATGTGACTTTCTGTAGCATCCTGGGAATTTTACATATTATGAGACTCAAAACCCTATCTAATCTTCCATTTCTAGCAGGCAGTCCCCTTAATGAGGCGTAGTATGAGGGTCATGTAGATGTGTGTCTTCAAGTTCCCAAGGGCCATGAAAACACCACCTTGGCAAGAGTAGGGCACTGACTCACACTGCTTCATTGCAGACAGAGGGCTCCTATTCTGCTCCCTTGTCTGCTGTATTGATGCCTTCCTGATAAAAGCAGAACACCAACCCCACCCCCACTGAATTCCATTGCCACCAGAAGGGAAGACAGAAGGAAGCAGAGCATTTCATCACCTAATTCTGCCTTGTTGCTACTTAGTGGGAGTGGAGACTCAGCTCCCACTGGCCCCACCAACACCAGGGAAATGTGCAGTGCCAATTAACCCCAGTGTGTACCTCCTCGTGAAGTCTCATTGCTGCTGGGTGAGAGTGGAGACTCAGGTCACCACTGGACCTCACTGACATTACCCTGACAGGAGAATTTCACAATCTAGTTTCATTGGGCAAGGCATGGAAGATCAGCTATCACTTGGTCCTGTCAACATCACCTGGTAGGAGAATCGCAGCAGTGTCTGCTTCTGCCATGCTTGGGATAGAAAGACTAACTTCCCAACAACCCTGCTGATTCCATTGTGTCGGGTTATCAGAGCATGCTGCCTGCCTCTACCCAGCAAGGGAAGTAGGAGTAGAAAGGCATGTCTCCATTGGTGGTTGACCTTTGGCTAGAATAGGGTAAGTATTGCCAAAATGTTTCCCGGTCCTTTGTTTCTGGGAAAACAAAGCTTTTTTTTTCTCAGAGCTTTTTTCTGTCTGTCCCTGTTGGTGGTTCTGATCTGAAAGCTCCTGTAGCACCTGGACATGATACACAGGAGGCAGTAAAGCAACACTAGGAACTCACTGCCATGCCGTTCAAGTCCTGAGGCCTTGGGCAGGCCATTCCCTCGCCTTTCAGAGACTTCCTTGGTTTGCTTGTTGTCCTATTATGCCAGAGATTTTTAGCTATAGAGGAGAGGGCCTAAGTGGCATGGAGCTACCCTGTCTTGGTAGAATCAGAATGATCTAAGTTATTAAAAAACTCACAAATAGTGAGACCAGAAATTGAACCCAGAATGTCTAGTCACTGAAATTGTTATTTTAATTGTCATACTAGCTCTCATAATAATAACTATAAACGTATTATAGAGAAGTCTCATTGTTAGGGGGCTTCCATAGCAAAATATCATAGAGTAGGTCACTTAAACAACAGAAATTCATTTTTCTCTCAACCTGGAGACTAGACGTACAAGATCAAGGCATCAGCAGGGTTGATTTCTTCTCAGGCCTCTAACCTTGGCTTGTAGATGATTGCCTTCTCACTTACCTCTCATCATCTTCCCTCTGTATGTGTCTGTATCAAAATCTTCTCTTCTCATAAAGCTACTCATATCAGATTAGCGCACACACCAATAACCTCATTTTAACTTAATTATCTCTTTAAGGATCCTGTCTCTAAATACTGTCTCCTTCTGAAGTACTGGGAGTTAGGACTTCAGCATATAAATTTTTGGAGAACACAATTCAGCCCAATGGTATGTTATATAAAGTTAAGATAGGATGTGTATTATATGTCACTTGGGAAAAATACCCTAAATGCACAGTTGACGTTTGATATCAGGGTGGATTCACCAATATGCATATTAATCATGATTAACACCCACTTTCCTGGCCATTCCCCTTAATAACAGGCAGGTGCAGATGATAGCTGATGGCAGCAATGGAAAAGGAAGAAGCTATTGCTCTCTCTGCACTACTCTGGTTGAGGGACAGGAAATCCATTGGTTAGGCCTCCCTTTTCCTGAAAAGACACCCTATAGTGTGACTTCTCTTTCCCTGTCCTGAAAATGAGAGGTTGCTGCAGACAGCCAGTGCCTCTTAGCTGCTTATGGGGGTGATTGGTAAGCTTAGCTCAGGTCCTGGTGCCCCATTCCCACAATGAACTCCAAAAGCTTGGTCACCTGAGCTTCAGCAGCATCGATCAACATGGAATAATCTAACAATGTACTATTAAATGTAAGAAGTACATTCCAAAACACTACATAGAGCATGCTACTCTTTTTATAAAGTCAAAAATAATTTTAACAAGATGCATATACTTTGTAAAAAAAAAACCATATAAATACCAAAAGAAACTATATAAAAAGAAAAGCAAGAGAATGATGAATGTGAAATTAAGAATGATGGCTACCTTGGGTGGGTAAACATCCAGACAGTGAGGTGGAAACAAAGGCACGAAGCAGGTAAGGTTTAGTAACTGGCAGTATCCCAGCTTTGATTTGGGGTGGTGGGTTCAAAGATGATCATTGTGCTATTTAAAATAACAAAATAATGATTTCATTTGTATGAAATGTCCAGAAAAAGCAAATCCATAGAAACTGAAAGTAGGTTAGTAGATACCATTCTAATTACCTAAATGTATCAGAGGCTGGGGTGAGGAGGTAAGGGGAAGTGACTGCTAATTACTACCAGGTTTTCCTCTGGGGTGACAAAAATGTCTTAGAATTAGATTGTGGTGATGGTTGTACAAACTTTATGAATATTCTAAATAGTACTAAGTTGCACACTTTAAAAAGGTAAACTTTATGAGATATGAATTATCTATCAATTTTTTTGAATGTTACCTGGGGTCACTGTGGCATGGAGGCCATGCTGAGAAAGGTGAATAAAAATCCTGCAGGCAAAGAATGAATAAATTAATTAAATAGCAAATTAAATTATTTAAAGCAGGCAGAGTCTGGATTGCTAAACGTTGTTCTTAGTGTTAAGATTTGGAACTATTTATTACTTTCTTCTCCTCTCCCATTCCTCCAATTAGTAAAAAATTAACCATACATCTCAAAGAATGATATGGTTTTCCTATTTAAAAAACAAATTAGAGGCAACTCCTTCAGGGCCCCTCCACCGTGGGAGCTTTTCTGTCCTCTCAATAAATCCTACTTTCTCACACACACAAAAAAAACAAATTAATTTGTAACTGCTTAAGCTAAAAAAACAAACAAACAAACAAAAAACACCATCCTGGTAAGCAGTTAGGCATATCCTCAGCACTTTTTACCTGAGGAATCTTTCAGACAAAGAAACTCTTAGCTCTACCTTCAGAGATCCTGATTCAACTGTGGGGATGAGGTCCGGGGATCTGCATTTTATGCTAAATTCCAAAGCAGTCTCTTAAGAAGCAGTCCCAGCCGGGCTCGGTGGCTCAGCCTGTAATCCCGCGCCTTTGGGAGGCTGAGGTGAGCGGATTGCCTGAGTCCACGGGTTCGAGACCCGCCTGGGCAAGCAAGTCCTCATCTCTACAATAAATCAAAAAATTAGCCGGGCGTGGTAGCATGCGCCTGTAGTTCCAGCTACTTGGAAG
>CAUYQG010137657.1:0-30506 GCA_963574415.1 Tarsius wallacei | reverse complement strand
GATGTAGCATTTCGTATTCCCACCAGCAACATAAAGGAGTTCTAGCTGTCCTTCATCTCCATCGTACATGCTGTTGTCAGTATTTTCTCCATCTTAGCCACCCTCGTAAGTATGTGTCTTTGTTTTGTGTGTATGCTTTTTTCCCTATAATTCAGGATATTTAGATTTTGTTAGGAATGGTTACTGTTTTAGTACATATAACTTATTCTAACTTTAATTCTGTGTCTTTAAAAATTTCTGTTGGTTGTTTTTTGCTTTGTGTGTGTTTTTTTTTTTTTTTTGAGTCGGAGTAACACTCTGTCACCCAGGCTGGAGTGCAGTGGCACACTCACGGCCACCGCAGCCTCTACTTGCTGGGCTCAGGTGATCCTTCCACCTCAGCCTTCCAAGTGGCTGGAACTACAGGCATGTGCCACCATGCCCGGCCAATTTTTTTGATTTATTGTAGAGATGAGGTCTCACCAAGTTGTCTGGGCTGGTCTCGAATCCGTGGGCTCAGGCAATCCTCTCACCTCGGCCTCCCAAAGCGCTGGGATTATAGGCATGAGCCACCATGCCCAGTCTGCTTTTTTTTTTTTTTTAAGTTGGAGTCCCACACTGTCACCCAGGCTGGAGTGCAGTGGCACGCTCACTGCCACCGCAGCCTCAACCTGCTGGGCTCAGGTGAGCCTTCTGCCTCAGCCTTCCAAGTAGCTGGAGCTACAGGCGCACGCTACCACGCCCAGCAAATTTTTTAAAAAAATTTATTGTAGAGATGAGGTCTCACCAAGTTGCCCAGGTGGGTCTCAAACCCGCGGGCTCAGGCAATTCACTCACCTCGGCCTTCCAAAGCGTGGGATTACAGGCTGAGCCACTGAGCCCAACATCTTCCACTTTCAAAGAGGAAGCAAATTTAGCTGAAACACTGAAATGATTTTAAGTAAGGGAATTTAGGTAAGAGAGATTTAAGACAAGAGAGAAGAGGAAAGAGGGAGAGAGGGAGGGAGGGAGGGAGGATGGAAGGGAGAGAGGCAACCCCTTACAAGATCACACAGTATTTTTATGAAGATTTATTTAATTCTCATAAAAACCTCTGAGGCAAGTCCATCTCCCCATTTTACAGATGAAAGAACTGAGACTTATCTCTTGCCAAGGTCACGCTGCAAGAAAAAGGCAGAGCCAAGAAACTTCATGGTCTTCTTGAGATTCCCTTCTAAAGAGCTGGCAGCAGGATGAGAAAGAGAAAGAATAAAAACCCTGGAAGCCCCCAAGAGCCACCCCCCTCTCAAACCCTCACCACCTGCCCCTGAAACAAAGTGAGGTCAAACCTGCCTTGCCAGAGAACAGCATTTGGGTCAGTAATTTCGTGTTACTGAGTTACAACAAAAAAGCTAACAATGGCACTCAGCTTTTGAAATATGTGGCTTCATTTAGAGGCCTTCAGAAGCTATTTCCCAGACTTAAATTCCCACATTATAATTTTAATTAAATGCTACACGGCGTAATACAACTACCCATTCTGTCCGTTCCTTTATCGTGCTTCATCTTCACTGCAACCTTTTTAAAGATTTTCTCGGTGAGTTACACCAAGCTCTAATTGGTATCCTTTTGGAGTGATACAACTTCTGATATCGCACAGAAACCAGTAACAACCAAAAGAGCCGCAAGATGTAATTGGCGGCGACAGCAAGCTTGGCCCTTATACAACACCCAAAACTGCTCAGTTTGAGTGGCTTGGCTTTGAAAGACTTTCATTTTGAAGCATAGAACATTTGTTAAGGGTCCGGTGTTTGGCATAGGAGAGGGGCTGATAGAAAGATGAATAGTACAGTCCCTGGCTTCAAGGCCTTCAACATTTGCTGGGAAAGATGGACCCAACTCAAGCAAGTAGCAGCCCTCTCTTGGACTGATGTCCACATTTTTACCCTCTTTGAAGCTATCTCTTTTGTGCCTATGTCAAATAGAAGAGGTCTATCTGCCCTCTGTGACCATTAACAATGGATGCCATGGTAAGAATACTACCATTGCTAAGGACAGCAATTAGCATTTGTATATTGCTTTACCATTTACAGACCACCGTCCCACTCAATTGGGCCCTAAAATCACAGAATCAGAGAGGTTTAAGTCAGGTAATGTTTTTTCAGCTGTAAGTATTTAGGTTCAATTTCCTACAATGAGCAAATCTGAGAGATTATTAATTCTTTTCAAATATTGTAAAGAGAACCCCTTGCGGGCCACTTCCAACTATGCCAAAATGCATGCTGACATCCTTCAAGTATTAAAAAAGAGCAAGCAAAACATTTCAACTATTTTGACTATGTGAACCAAACCACTGGGAAATTCACATGACTCTGCAGAAGCAAAGAACATTATTCAGCAAAAAAGACATGCATTCTGCATAAGGCTATAAAATAATTTTTTTCCTAGAGCATATTTTTAGATCATTGAACTGCAAGAATGCTGATTTCTTTCTGAGACAAATTGATTATCCAGAATTACTGAACTTCTGTTAAAAAAAATAGCAACTAATCTGAAGTCTATGTCTGACAAGCGTTAAGGAAAATTACATAGTACTCACAGCCACAAGAGGGATGTGTCATATAATCTCATATATATTGAGACTGCAAGTCATATCAAAACTAATAATTTTTACTCAGCTAAGTTCTTACTTGATACACTCGCTACTTTGTATCTCAATCCTTTTCATGGACTCTGGAGACCATTGGGTAGTCATGGTTGACTGTATAGAGGGGAGCCTCTCTCCATGGTGCTGAACCACTCATTCTCTCAAGGAGACTTCAGAACCCTGGGCTGCGTTTCATGGTCTGGCTGTGTCTCTCCCACCTTGGAGGACCAGGTTGAGTCAGGATTCAGAACCCCCGAGCCGCTCTCCATGGTCCTGAACCATCCGTTCTTTCTAGTGGGGTCTGGCTGTTTCTCTGCTCCCTTGGAGTAGCAGGCTCAGAGTCGGGATTCAGAACTCTGCCCAACTCTTTCACTGCATGACTAGTTGTGTGGCCAGGGAAAAATTACTCACTTGTTTTCTCTCACTCTCAATTTCTTCAGACTGTAAAAAGAGCATGTTGGAAAAAGGGATCTAAGTTCCAACATCTTATGATTTGGTGACTTAATATTACCCCAATACTTGAACAAGTGTCACAGTTCTCAATTTGATTAGAAATATTATTAAGGACCATCACGCATATTCCATTAATTGCACTAGTCACTAAAAATGCAATGATTTATTAGCTAGATACTTTTTGGTTGAAATGAACACAAAACACACTGACATATGTGGGGAAAAGTGGGGGGAGTAGTAAAATGGAGCAATTTTCCAGGTCATGCAACCTAACTTGTAGGACTTCAATTGAGAATCAAATACAGTTGGAATGTGTACTGGGAACACCCTGAGGTCTGCTTTCTCTCTTCTTTCTGCTATATTCCTTTATTCCAAAAGATGTCTACTTCTCAGTTTTGTGGAAGACAGAGGAGGCCCCCAATTTTCCCAGCCTCTTAGCACTCACAACCTTGTGTAATATACCCTTGAATGTAGACAGAACCTGTGATTTCCTTCTCCCCAACAAAATATGGCAAAACTTAAAGGATGTCACTTCTGTGATCACATTGCATAAGATGATAACATATTTCTTGCTAACACATTTTTCCTGGTTAGCTTAGATGATACCCATGGGAGGCCAATGTGGCTAAGAATTGGAGTAGGCTCTAACCAACAACCAAGTAGGAATGGAATGCAGCTCTGACTGACACCAGCCAACAAAAAACTAATACCCTCAGTCCTGTGAGACCCAGGGCCTGAATTCTTCCAGTAACCATGTGAAATTGGACGCGAATGCTTCTCTGTTCAAGTTCACTGGGATGAACCTAGGGCATCAGTCCACACCTTATTCACAGCTTTCAGATGAGGCTCTGAGGCAAAGAACCCAGTAAAGCTGTGCCCAGATTCCTGACCCACAGAAACTGTGAAAAACATATGCATGTCATTTTAAGTCACTGAGTTTGTGGTAATGTGTTGTGCAATTAACAAATAACAAGAGAGGCATGACCACATTCCCGGACCCACATCTCATGTTTTGGAGCCTGGATAAATCTGAGGATGAATGTGAAAACCACTTTTTCTCCTTTCATGTTGAAAAGTCCTCATGAAGAGCTTTGATTGGGTCAGCTGTGTCAAGTGCCCACCCATCTACCCAAGGAGGCCAGGGAGATGGAAGTCAGCAGAACACAGAAGCACCCATTCTGGTGAACTGAATTAGATAGAACATTTCCCATAATAAGAAAGTGCAGCTATAGGCAGGCAAAACAGCAGCTATCCAACTCACATGGTGAAAAGTGTATATATTCTTTGCCCATAATCTAGAGGCAGATGTCAATGAGTTAACTCCTGTTAAAACCAATTGTTTACATGCTTCAGTAAGAGAATTGCAGGTCTCAAAGGGCACAGTGACACAGACTTGAGAGTCAGAAAAAAGTATCCAGGGAAAGTGATACCTAAGATAATAACTAGAAACTGAGCAGAAGTAATCTAGGTAGATAAGGGGCAGCTAAGAATGTCTCAGACACAAAGCACATCATGAGAAAAAGCCAGGAGGTAGAGGGAAAAATGAAGTATTTGGTGAACTCAAATGTCTTTACCACAATCAGATCACAGCATGGAGGGTATGCTGTGGAAATGCCCAGAGAGGATGAAGAAATATGTCAAGGCTTGAACGTAAAAACCTGACATTAGTTAGGATCATTGGTGACAAATCATGGACTATTCTCTATTAGCTCACAGGGTTAAGACATTATACATTCAGAAACGATGACATCTTGTGCACCATGATACCATGGTTGCCAGTGCCCACTCTGGGGACCAACCATTCCAGACTGGATACTAAGAGCTTTTCCAGAGCCATCAGATTGCCTGCTCTTCTGCCTAGGGAAAACTATCTCTCAGGTCATGATTGGGCCTCCTGCCTCACATGACATTTCAGCACCCAGATCTCACAGGAAGGATCTGATTGGAAGGAGCCAGGTCACATGCCTAGTTGCAAGGGAGGCTGACACGTGTTGTTGTTGATACTGTTTTTTTATGCCACTATGACAATGTGGGACTCATGTGTGAGAACGACCAAGTGCAGAGAGGTTATTCAGAAGGTAAAGACATCCGTGGATGACAGCTGTCCACGACAGGTTTCATGAGCCAACCAGGGATTTTGCTTTCATCTTGGGAGATGTCACTGGAGGGGTTTAGGTAAGGGAATGGCATGGCTAATTTTGCAGTTTAAGAAGTTCACTTAGCCTAGAAGGTGGAAGATGGATTGGAGGCAAGAAGACAAGTGGGAGCCTGTTGGGGACATTCAGGTGAGGAAGCCTGAATGCCTGAAATAAAGTTGAGACAATGGAAATGGAGAAAAGGATATCTCTGGGTGTATCTTAGGGGTCTTGTGAGGACGCACTTTCTAATTAATAGACAAAATACTCAATTGCATGCCCTTCCTCAGTAATGCCTGGAGATTCTCTTCGGTCCATAGGGTCAAATTTGGATTTTTAAATGTATTTTTCCAAAGATATTTGACAGGTGGGCTATGTGGGGAACCTATCATTTGTAACATTTCTTCTCTGCCAAGTGGTTTCCAAGTAGGTACTGAGCATGGACTCTTTCTTCAGACGAAATCTAATATAAAGTCAGAGATAGTGGGTATTCAGGTGAGTGTGGAGGCTTTGGGCTCAGAACTCTGCCCTCCCTTTCTCCCCAAAATATCAGCCCCAAGGAAGTGCTGCAGAACCCTGGAGCAGCATGGCACATGGATGGAGACCATGTGCGACTTGAATGTGTGTCTTGAGAGTCCACCAAAAAACTTACACAAAAAAAGACTAGAAGTAAAACTAGTTCACAGCAACCACATCTGCTGCTGTAAATACCATGGAGATTCATTGGGGAGGAGGAGGAAAGGGAGGACGGGAGTTGCCAGAGAAGATTTCTTGGAGGAAAGTATGACTGCACCTGAGCCTTCAAGGATAAGAAAGAACTGATGAGGAGAAGGAAGCAATAGGAGAAATCTATGGAGGCCGAATGCTAACAGGGGCACTTACTGGAACCAGATGAGTGGGTGTGGTGGACAGACTCTAAGATGTCCTTAGCAGTCCCTGATTCCTGGTATTTCCATCCTTGTATAATCCCTTCTTCTTGAGTGTGGGCGGGACTCTTTTAACCAACAGAATACAGCAACCATCATGAGATGTCACTTCTGCAGTTAGGTTCCATGAGATGGTGGTTTCCATCTTTCTAGCAGGCTCTTCCTATTGCCTTCTTGACTTTCACTCTTTGATGATTCAAGCTGAAGTGTTGGAGAGGTCCATGTAAAGAGAAATTGAGTGTAGTCTCTAGCCCACAGTCAGCTAAGAAATACAGCCCTAAGTCCAGCATCCCTGAAGGAAGTAAAATGTGTCAATAACATTGTGAGAAAAAGCTTGGAGCAGACCCACCCCCAGTTGAGCCTTCAGATGAGCCCCCAGCCCTGCTGATACATTGATTTCAGCCTTGAGAGACTCAACTCAACTGTGTCCATATTTCTGACTCCAAACAACTGTGAGATAATAAGTATGTGATGTTTTAAGCCACTAAGTGTTGTAGTAAGTTGTTACATGGCCAACGATAATTGATGCAGTGGTTTGGCATATGATCCTAACACTTCCAGTTCTCGGCTTTCTTCTCTGTAGGGGAGGGTAGCATGTGGACCATCTCAGGTTTGGTAAAGAGATTATACAAAATAAGACATGAATGCCAGCATTCTATGAGGACAGTGGAAGGTGTTCAAATAATGGTAGCTGCTGCTACTACCACCACCACCACCATCAACTGTGCACAGGAGAAGTAACTCCAGTAGATTTTCACAAGTCATGCATGTTTGCCATTTAGTGGAAGAATCAATATGGCCACACAAACCTCTCCCAGAAATTTGGCTCCAGAATAAGGGCAGAAACAAACACAATATCTCTGCATGTTTTAAATCCCTCGGTTTCCAGCATTGGCACTGATGGAACATGCTTCTCCATCACACTGCACCACGCCTGATCCAGAACTGTGGCTGGATTTGGGATGCGTCTTAGTCCAGTTCAAGTCAGGGAGAGAAGGGTGACATTGCGTTCGTTTTCTTAGGCAACATTCCCAAGTTCATTTTTTTAAAGTTTGCATTCTTTATCACTCTTCTATCCTACTCAACCCCAACACAGATTCCAATCTTCAGATAGTAGTGACTTTCCAGTTGTAAGAGTTAAAATTAACAGAGTAAACATTTATTCTGTATTGCTTTGCCAGAAAAGTTTGGCTGATCTAACAGATTTTAACTCTGTATGACAGATTTTGCTGTATTTGTGCTTTCTTTCTTTCTTTTTTTGTTCTGTCGTGCCCAGAGGTGTATTAACTCAAGTCATCATGGGAGACCCATAGCTGCCTGCTACTTTCTGCACTATCACTTGAATCTCTCCTCTTTTATAACTTCTGCAGCCATTTGATTAAGCTCTCTCTCTCTCTCTCTCTCACACACACACACACACACACACACACACACTCCTCTCTCTCTCTCTCATACATATGCAATTCTCTCTCTCTCTCACACACACACACACACACACACACACACACACGAGAGTCCCATTCACCTCTAAAATGACAAACCTGCGATTGGAAGCTGGAGAGAGCACACACGCATTTTCACTTTCACTCACTTCCTGTGCATCTGCCTCCCCCATACTACGCTCAAGTCAGCAGCAGGACTTTGCTCTTCAAGTGTGAACGATGCTGTGACACACAGTAGTGACCGAGCTTTGAAGGGAACTGAGAAGATGGAAGTAGGGTGGATGCTAACAGAGAAGTGCCCTCTGGACTTGTACTTGCAGCGATCTCTAAAAATGTCATGGATTCCCATGATGTTTTGACAAGGTTGCTGATTCTTGAATCTAATCTTTTAGGAAAAAAATAGATAGGAGATGGAAGAACATTTTTCTTTGTCCAAAAGTAGGTATAGTGATTTTGAGTGGACGGACTCTGGAAAATAACGTAATTTAACATGCTAGCTAGGCACAGAGGTGAGTCTGACAGTCACTGCTTCTTTTGTTCGTCTGAAAAGAAAGACATTATTTCTCGAAAGTTCTGCACTTTTGTTCATCGATGTGACAGAAAGTGCTGCATTTTATTAGTGATAGCTTTTGGCTGGTCATATATAAATATATGTTCCTGCTATTATTAAATGAATGGCTTCCAACAATTTGAAATATTCATGAGCTAAGTTTAGATTTTAGAAGATTAAAAAATAGCCTGGCATTTTGGGATCACTGCTTCTTCAGCTGTAGAATGGAGATAAAGACAGGTACTTGTAGCAGTTTTGTGAACTTGAGGTTGAAATAACACATGTGAAAGTGCCTGGCACAGAATAGAGGCTCAATTCATGCTATGGTGACGATGACGATGATGATGGAACGATGATGAAGAAGCCACAGCAGAGATTTGTATATCCTGGTTATCCTATTGAAAACATTAGCTTTCTTTACTCAATGAAATGTCTTTAGAAATTTTCCTCGATGAGTTATTAATATAGCCACTTTAGCAATTCAATTTATAATTACTTGGTGTCAGCATGCTTGCCGAAAGCAAGCATGCTGACGCCAAGTAATTATAAATAAAATATCTCAGAGTCATTTTATTTATAATTAACTAGGGACAAGGATATTACTACCTCACCCCCTATACTGCAAGTTATCATTAAACACACACACACACACACACACACACACGTACACACACACACAAGGATCACCTCTCATTTAAGAATTCAACACCACCATTCTTTTGTTTTGTGAGATATTCACAAGGGTTCTGAAACTCCTCCCTCATTCACCAAGAGGAATCCAGATCAAGGAGCTTCAGGCAGGCCACGTCGGCCTCTGGCCAATGTGTGAGCAAATAAAAGTTTGAGCAAGGACCTTGATTGGAAAGACAGATGGGAACCTTTGCCTTCCTCGGAGTCCACAGACTCCTTCAATGCGGATGAGGTGAGGTGGTAGCTGGTTTGCCTCATTGCCGGCACATGATATGGTTAACCGGGCATGAGGCGGGGACAGGTTGAGAAGTGGTCTCTGGTCATACATAGATCAGCTCTGTGGCATGTTATTTTTTAATTACCATGGCTTCCTCATCATGGGTGAATACTTGTCAGCCTTTTGTACAATTAACATTATGGATAGTTGAGGCTAAGTGGGAGAATGAGTGACTTCAATGACCTTTACATTTTTCATAATTGCATGGAAACGTCTCTTTTATGGGACAATCTCCCCAGAAGAGCTGAATTACTGCATTAATATCAATCCTCAGAATAAGGTAATGTGTGCTAGAGTGTACACAGAACAATTAACTGAACAATGCTCTCCAATTTTACCTTGGGAGCTGAAAGCAAGTTTCTGACACCAAGTAATTATAAATAAAATATCTAGAAATCGTTTTATTTGCAATTAACTAGGGACAAGGATATTACTACCTCAACCCCTGCACAGCAAGTTATCATTAAACACACACACACACACACACACACACACACACAAGGATCACCTCTTATTTAAGAATTCAGCATCACCCAAGCTTTGTCCGTGGAAGATACATAAAACAAGGTTGAGGTTCATGGGTCTTGTGGCCTGACGGGGAGGCCATAGGGGGGATGACACAGGAGAGGAGGCTGCAGACTGAGCTCAGACGATCTGTGTCAAAGACAAAAATGGAAATAGAAGACCAAAAGGAGTCACGGGATGGGGTATCCTTTTGAAGGCATGAAATGTTCAGAGCATTTTTTCTTTTGTGTCTTGCCAGGTAAACATCCCCGGCATGCTTTGCGGTCTTTTAAAATTCTAAATAAACACAGTCACAATGCTAGGAATTCTCCTAGCTGGAGAGCAAATGTAAGTTTGGTTCAAATAGGTTTTGAGCATGATGAAGTGCCCAAGAATGGGCACGTGAGGGCCTGAATGATATCTGAACGCTTCTCAGGAGAAAAGCTCTTAGGAATGTCCATCTCTCAGCTGAGGACTCCTGCCATTGCACCTGCAGCCAGACACCTTGATTATCTAACTGTCACTTAAAACAAAAATATCAGCAAGAAAAATGTAAACTGTAAAACGAGTTTGTTGCCACCATCCTGCTTTGATGGGGAAAAATAATAAGGACTCAAAGCAATGGGGGCTTTAGAAAAATCAGTGCCCGGAGTTCACTGTGGTGTGGACCGGACTGGACACCAAGAGACAGGAAAGCCATCCTTTGAGCAGAGACGACAGAAGCAGGATTCCATCAGTCTGGCCTTCCCAGGTTGATGCCATGTGTAAGAGGACACCATGCATTTCTGGTGGGGAAACTTTGGCTTCCCCATGAGGACTGTGGATGCCTGCATGTGACAATTTTCATTTCTAGCACATCGCAGTATTTGCAAGACGGTTGGATGTAGGAATGTTGAACCTGTTTGTGTCCATTTCGGCTGAGAAAAACATGGTGAAACGGCCACAGCTTTTTGTTTTTTCTTCAAAAGGCCATCTTTGTTTGTTTATTTACTTATTTTTGGAATGCAAACGAGCAGACTTGGTGACCGGCACAGGGCAGCACTGCCGCTTTGCAGGATGGGAGCACCGACCGAGCACCTATCTCCCAGCCTTTGGGATCTACCATTTACTCACCACATTCTGGTCAAGCTGGCTGGGGTGGAGGTGACCGGTTCCTCAAGGGCAGGTGTTTTGTCCGGCTCACAATCTGGCAGCGAGTTTGCTGAATGATGTCCCTAGACACCCCAACAGAAGCCCAACAAAACTAATTTCGCTGATACCACGCCTAATTCTTTTCAAACACACAGTGATGTGGGAGCCACACGGAGATAAATGTGGGAGCCGCTCAGGTATAACACTGGCCCGAAACGAGCCACGGAGCTACTCACCCATGAGCTTACACGTGAGTGCCTCTTTCTCAGTCGGAGAGGCTTGGGTGTAAAAAGATTTCCAACAGATGTTCACCCTTGAGACTGCCTGAATTTGTACCTCATCCATCTTGTCATACGAAACAGGCAGAGAACACCATTACTCTCTTTGATGGGCATCAAATACCGGCGACGAAAAACTAGACCTGAGATCCTGCTGAGGCCGCTCTAGAAATGAATTATTCATCTTTTGTTGTGACTACGGTGACTGGCAGGTGGCACGGAAATTTGAATAACTGTCGTTAACTCCTGGACTCACACAACCTCAGAGGGACCTCATAAGTCACTCAGGCCCTTCCAACATCATTTCAGCTTTTGCGGATGATGGGGAACTCATTACCTGCCAATGCAGCTCACTTGGTGTTCGGATTGCTCTAAGTCAGGGACCAGCAAATCGTTTCTGCCAAGGGCTGGATGCTAAGTACTTTAGACTCAGTGGGCCATGCAGTCTCTGTAGCAATGACCCAGCTTTGCTCTTGCAGCATGAAAGTACCACATACAACACCTCCGTGAGTGGACGAACTCTGCTCCAGCAAAATGTTATCTATAGAAGGAGTCAGAGAGCTGGGTTTGGCCTCTGAGCTGTGGCTCGCTGGCTGCAGCTTCAGAGCTACGTTGCTCTCCTTCTTCCGTACCCTGGTGCCTGGTTCAACCTCTCGGGCCACCCACAGGAGCGAATCCAGCCCCGTCCCCCAAGAAAACCCTCCCGCTATTTGAAGCTGATGGTACCCTCCTTCCAAGTTGCCCCCTTTCTTCCCTCCAGTTCTCTCAGCCGTGCTCTGTCATCCTGACTCTGAGTCTTCCCAACTCTGTAGATTGTCTCGTTTTGAGAGCCTCTATGCTGTGTGGATTGTGAAGGAAGACTCCAGGCTCCACAGTCTGAGTTCTGAGTCCTCTTCCCTTCATTTTACGTGACTTTATGTCACTCCCCACTCAGGCTCTGTCCCAGGCTGTCCCATTAGCGTAAATGCAAATGGGCCAAACTGCCCTTTCAGCCCAGAGGCTTTGGCCTGTCTGGAAAAGCTCAGCCACAGTACACGCTACCCTTCTCTGGCTGGCATTTCCTTCTTTTGAGGCTGGAAGTGCTGTGAAAAGCATAAAGACTCATGAAATGACTAGGGATGATCAGGACCAGACGGACTAGGACGAAGTCCCAGGTTCAAGTTATGGGGCCTGCCAGGTGTCAGCTTTGGGGCCGAGGAACTGGCTCGCCCAAAATCACATGTATGTGATGCGAGCCAGTGAATCGTGGGGAGCGAGTGCTTTGAAAATTGCAAAGTACTATTTTAAAAACTGGAAAGCCGCTAACAAGTAGAGATGCTGATTTTCAAAAAGGAGGGATGCTTCCAGCCTTTTCTGAACCGTTTCTAAGGAATTCCTTTTCCCTCTTGGGTTCCACTATCCCACCCCACCCCTATAGTGTTTCTTCTCTAAAAGGAACAGCCAGCATTGCTCTTTTTCAGAGGGCTTTATTTTTCAGTGTTTGAAGTTCCTTGTAACGGACCTCTGGGTCTTTGCAAGGGCTGCTTCTTGAAACATTCTCCCCATCCCATGCATTTTCCTCTCCTTGACTATCTCCCACTTATCTTTCAGGACTGATTTAAAAAATCTCCTTCACCAGAAGGCCTTTCTCAATCCCCTAAATCCAAGGACAGGCCTCTCTTTTGTGCAACCAGGCTGAGCACGGTGGCTCATGCCTGTAGTCCGAAACAATTTGGAAGACCAAGGCAGGAGGATCGTTTGAGCCCAGAAATTCAAGAACAGCCTGGGCAGCATAGCGAGATTACATCTCTACCAAAATTCAGCCAGGCGTGGTGGCAAGCACCTGTAGTCCCAGCAACTTGGGAGGCTGAAGCAGAAGGATCACTAGAGCTCAGGCATTTGAGGTTACAATAAGCTGTAGTCATGCCACTGCATTCCAGCCTGGGCAACAGAGTGAGACCCTGACAAAAAAAGGATGAGTTTTGTGTATGACATGACCCATTGACACCAGAGAACTGATTGCCACATCAGTGTGCCAATTGGTCCGTCTTCTACTGGACAGTGAACAACTTGAGGGCAGGGTCCACAGTATGGTTGCAGCTGAAGGCCTGAAGTCTACCAAGGCTGGGCATATAATAAGTGCTCAATAAACATGTATTAAATGGACAAATGCACAAGTGAATAAATAGGTTGTGGATCTAATAGGCTAACATCTGCAAAACACTGAGAACAGATGCAACATCAATGCCTGCCCATGCAAACAACACATTCATCACAGGTTGCCAAGCCCTCTCTCACACACAGGGACTGGGCTGGTGAAGTGTACTGCGCACCTTGCTATGTCCCTGCAAAGTGCTGAGGCTGGCAGGAACCATTGTCCTTGTGAGTGACAGGAGGCATCTCAGTCAAGCGCAGCCACTAAGGCTTTGCTGAGATGGCTGCCTGGAGGCGGGGTCCTCTGTTCTAACTATCTGCTCCCCTGTCCCTCTCTGTGAAACATCCCATAGAACAGGCTCAGGGGACGGCCTCGCCTGCTCCTTCAGGGAGGCAGCCAGCACTAACAAGAGTCATAGACCCCCCGGCTTCCTCCATCCCTGCCCCCCTCAAGATCTCAGAAGAAGGACAGTGGTTCCTCAGTCTCAAAACGCTTCCCCCATGCCTTTCAGCATCTCCAGGACTTGCTCCAGTTCCTCGTCCTCTTGCCTTCCTGCCTGGGGTCCTTCTCATCTCCTGCCCATGTGACTGACCAGTTTGTGGCTCTGAGAATCTCCCCTGCATATCCCTCTGGATCCGCTGGCTGTTGCTCCTGCCTCCTCTGCTCACACAACACCTACTCATCCCTGGAGACACAACCGAGACGTTGCCTCTTCCGCACAGCCGACGGCAGACCCTGCAGACAGGTGCGGTCGCTTCCCTCAAGGCCTTCATGAATAGCATGGCAGCCTCTGTAAGATGGAACGTATCAATTCACAACACCATGGAGGCGCTAATGACGATAATAACAGCTATCTTTGAGAGCTTGCTCCGTCCAGGAACTGTGCTGGAGACTCTTCACGCACAGAGGTGCTAGCTAATGATTATTGTCCCGATTTTCCTTTAGCCTGGCAGACAGCAGTTAGGAACTCGGGCTCTGGGATCAGGAAGATTGAGTTACCACTCCCTAAGTCAGTCTGTGGCCAGCTGTGAGACTTTAGGGAACTTACTTTGAGCTTCCCCTCTCAAGAAAAGATAATGGACCTACCTTATGGGACTTGGTGAGGTTAAACTGAGCTCTTCTTAGGTTAAGCCCTCCCTGAAAGCCTGTCTTAGGACCCAGAAGACACAGGGCTTATCCAAGACATCTTTGCATCCCTAAAGCCTGAGACTGTGCCCAGCTTCAGCAGATGCTGCTCGCAAATCTGGGGAGCTGTTCCCCCACCGCATTGCAGAAGGACAATCCTGTGTGAAAATGGGGCCCAGGGGCACCTTTGATCCTGGCTTGGGTGTGCACTCCCCACTTCTGCCATTTGAGAAAAACATGAAGAATGGCAATTCATTGTGGGGGGGCGTCTTCCCCGTGCCCTCTCCCCACCCCACCGCCCACATCACAAAGGATGAACATGCCTGCTTTAGCGATACATAAGCCAATATTTCCAAATCTCTGCCAACAGAGTGAGAAGCTTGTGCCGTCAAGTCCCACTTCCCTACAGGCTGCTTTGTTTCCTGGAACTGGGGGAGCAGGGAGGTGCAGACATGGAGTACAAGCTCCAAGGTTCCATTTTCTGTAAGTCCTGAGCTCCCTGACCCAATCGCAGGTTGAGTCGTAGCTGCGTCTCGGGAAGGAGGGATTGAAGAAGGAGCTGGCAGCCAACCTGGCCCCAGGAGAAAGCCCTGCTGGAGTTTCTGTGACCAGTTGCCGGCTGCCACCCCCGTAACTGGTTGGGAAATTCAGGGGTGTCACTCCCAATGTCCCTGGAAAATGGTGGAATGCCATCATTGCACAGACTGGGACACAGTATTTTTCCCGGGGCTGCCCTCTCCCTCTGGATCTCGGTTTCTCACACGGGTACTGCTTGGATGGGCTTGCGGGGTTTTTAAACAAAACTTACTGGCATCACAAAAATGACACCTATCGGGGAAATGTCTTGTCACTGGTCCCACAAAAACCACTGGCACCCTGTCGTTTCCCAATGCCTCAGGGAGGGTCTCTGCCCTGCGGAGAGGCAGGGCTGGGGTGTGTGTTCTCATCAGGAGAACCCTCAATCAGCTGGCTCTAGCTTCTGGCCTCTCTCTCCCCACATCCCTACCAGAGAGGAAGGAAGAACAACAGGTGGGGGAGAGGGTGTGGGCTGGCCCTGCCAGTGAGGGGTCCAGCCGTTCCTGTTCTGTAGCAGGGATGGAAGTCAGTGGGTGGGTTTTCTGAGAAGTAGGGCAGGGGGACAGCTGTCAAAGGGGGTCAGCGGTGGGCCCAGCCTCTAGCCAGGATGTCTGGTTCTTTGCCCAGCTGTGCTTCCTAGGCACACAGTGGCCTTCACTGCCCTTGCCCCCTTCCTGTGCTTCGGGGTGTATTTTAGTTGGGGCGGGCTGGTTAGATCCCAGAGGATCCAGAGACAGACTGCATGCCTTATAGAAGATGCATGTCACAACCAGGGGAATGCCTCAGTACTTAGCTATGACCTCTGCAGACAAAGACTCCATCTTACTGGCGACGTGAAGTAACTTAAAAACGTCCGAGTGCTGCAAGCAATCGGAGGGGCCTGGTTTCGAACCCCGTTCTGTGTGGGAAGCCTTGAGCTCGGAAAGAGGAAGGTGCCCCGAGGCAGGTTAGGGCCCACAAGGCGAACAAACGGACACGGGGGTGGGCTGGGAGGTGCCGGGGGGAGGGTCGGGGGTACCGACAGCGGTCTGGCCCCGCTGCCGCCGAGAGCAACGCCGGCTGTTCCCTGGAAGGCGGTTCCCTGGAAGACCGGAGGAGCTCCGAGCAGGCAGCGACCTGCGCTTCCATGATGAAGGCAGGGCCAGGGCGCAGGAGCAAAATGACCGGGGACGGGGAGGGAGACCGGAGGAAGGCGGAGGAGCCTCATTCACCCGAGTCCCCACGCACGCCACGTGGGTGGGCGCGTGCCACACGCCCACGCGCCCACAGCCACACTCGCCGCGTCCCCGCCGGGGCCTGGCTGGTCTCCGCGCGCCCTCGGGTGCCGAGCCACGTCGCCGCCACCTGCTGCTGCATCTCGGTGCGGGGGAGGGAGCATCTCGGCGCCTCCCTCCACCCGGCGGCGCGGGCTCTCCATCCTCCAGGGCCAGGCGGAGGCCACGTCTCCCCCGGGCCCCCTCCCCGGCGCGGCAGGGGGGCGGAGAGAGGCGCTCCGCCGGCAGCCTCCCGCCCTCCCCGCGCCGGAGCTCCCCCCGCCCCGCCCCTCTCCTCCCCGCCCCTCGGCTGCCGCAGCCCGGCTCGCCGCGCGCGTCAGCGTGGGCTCCCCGAGCGAGTCGCTAGGTAACGGGGCTGGCTCCGCAGACCCGGAGCCGGGGAAGCCCGCGCGCGTCGTCAGCCGCGGCGCCGCGAGGCGGGGGCGGGGGGCGCGCAGACCCTCCCCCCATCCGGGCCTGCAGGCGCCCGGCTGGAGCGCAGCCCCTCCCAGGATGCCTTAACCCGCGCCGATCCCGCCGCCCAGGTGCCCCTCCCCTACTGGGACCCCGACGCGCCGGCCCCTGCCTCCTTCCCGGCCGGAGCGCGCAGCCCTGCCGGCAGCCCGGTGGGCACTCGCCGCTGCGGTCGCCGCCGGTAAGCCGCGCCTCGGGGGCCCAGGCGGGGGCGGGAGGGAGTGGGGGGCGCGCGGCGAGCGGGCAGCTCCGGCCACCGCGGCCGCCGGGCCGGCCATGTGCTAAAGTTTCTGGGGCTCTGCTCCCCGTGGGCGCAGAGGTGCGGTGGGTGGGGCGGCGGGGCTGCTGGCGCCCGCCCGCCCCCGACCCCGCGGGGCGCAGCTCTGCGCGCTCTCACGCGCTCTCTCTCCTCTGTCTCTCTCTCTCCCTCTCCCTCCGCGCTGCCTCCCCGAGGTTCTCTCGCCGAGCCCCGGCGCGGGGCATGAGGAGCCCCCGGGGGCCGCCCGGAGACGACCCGGCTGCGCGCACACCTCGCCCGCGGCGGACGGCGACATGAGCGGCGCGCGCGGGGTCCGGCGCCCGGCTGCCAGCCCCAGCCTGCGGTGGCCCGCGGGTCGACGCTGCCCGAGAGAATGAGGCCGGCAGCCTCCGCTGTCTCCTCCGCCTCGCCTTCCTCCGGCTCCGGCGCCCCGGGCCCGGGCCGGGCTGTGGCTCTGCTGCGTGCCCCGCGCGCCCCCCAACCGCCTCCCCGGATGCGCTTCTCGGTAAGCCAGGCCCTCCGCCTCGGGAACAAAGCCCCTTCGCATGACTCGGAGGCTTCCACTAAGAGCCTGGACGCTTTGGGGGCTTCCGATTGCCTACCTCAGTTTCCCCTGCCCCCCCACCCCTCCGCCAGTCCCACCTGGAGGCTGAACTGCCCGGCGCCTTCGAGATGGGGTGCCTGCCCTGGCCCTGGGGAGACAGATGGGGGCTAGACATGCAGGCAGGGGACCTGTTTGGTGTTGATAACGGTATGTGTGTGCAGCCTGAGTTCCGACTTGGCGTCTGGGGGAGACAAGTCAGCTCGTATTTAATGGGTGTCCAGGCCGTTGGGGGGCGCGCAGGGTGCCTCAAAACCACTCCGGGAAGTAGGGCCCCCTTTCTCCGTGACTCAGATGAGGAAACTGAGGCCCAGAGAAGTCGAATGACTTCATCAGGGTCACAAGGCTGGGGAGTGGGGGGGCCAGGATTGGAAGCCAGAGTACCACTCTACTTTTCCGCGAAGGGGATCCCAGTTCTTCTGCTGACTGCTTCTGCCGTCTGGAGAGCCATTGCATGAGCGTGAAAATACTTGTTCCAGTGAGCATCTATCCTGATTAAACCAGTTGCTGGTAGCATTTTGTGTGTGTGTGTGTGTGTGTGTGTCTGTCTGTCCATTCCACTGCTGTACTGTAGGTGTGAAGCTACTTCTTAGTCAAGGTGCGAGGATAATACATTATCCTGGGCGCTCTCCTTTCCAGGATCCCTGTTTCCCAGGCCTCTTGAAGGGTGGAAAGGGCTGTGTTTGGTTCCTCCTGTGTGGCCAGCACATGCTGAGCCTCAGACCTTCATCGTAGACGGTTCTGGGGTGAGGAATGATCAGTGTGTAAGTCTGGGAGCTGGTTGCTTAACAGGGCCAGGGGCTGCTCCCAGAGAGTCGCCCAGGGGCTGGCCCCATCCTGGCTCACTTTTGACAGCCCCTCTGTCAGCAGGGCTTCTCATTCCCAGGCCCAAAGAGAAGGGATTCGGACGCAGACATGAGGCCTTCTCCTTGCCCCGGTTCTCTGGTTTGCAGCTTTTCACTGTGTGTTTAAGTGTATGTAGTTCTATCCTGAAGGAGGAAGCCACATGGAATCATTTGGTCCTGGCATGAGCGGCTGGTTTCAATGTTTGAGTCAGAGTGTTGAGCTCAGTTGTCTACACGACACGTACTATGTCGGTGTTGGCTCAGGGAGAGTCCCCTAGCAGTAAGGGGCCTCCGGGTCCCTGTTAGTAAAAGAAGCAGGGTTGGCCTGGACAACCTCTCAGAACTCTTCCACCCAAATGCTTCTGGAAATGGAGGAACCAGCAAGTTACAGGCCTGGGTTTCGGCATCACCGTTCGAATGTTTGGACCAAGAGTCCTGTACCGAATGGGTTGTTGATTTCCAAGAAGAGCGCCTGGTGCTGAAGGAGTTGCGAGGTTCAGAGTCAGCCCAAAGGAGGTTTAACGGATTATTTATTGGGCTAAAGCATGGTGGCTTCAAGATGTCTCCAGGTGCCAGACTAGGGTTATGGGATAGGTTAGGCATTTCAGTTGGAGAGATGACACGAGCTTCTAATAAGAGCAGATGACGTACGATTCGGGACATAAACTCGGCACTTGGCCGGCTAGGAGGCAGCCAGCAGGTGCGTCTTGCCTGGCCTCCCTAAAGGAATCAATCATATTTGCATAGGGAAAGCCTTCGCAGCCTAAACAATTGGAGCTCGTAAATAGAGTTTTTCCACTCTGTTGTTTGCTGATGATATCAGTGACAGATGCAGCCTTGACAAGGAAGGTGGGCCACCAGGATGCTCGGACCCTGACTTCCTTCTTGGCTGTGAGTTGCAGCTAAATCCATCAACCTGACCTATGGGCTGTTAATGGGGTTGTCATTGGTCTTTTTAAGATGTGGATTAATGAACCTCTTAAAGTGTTGCTGAATCCCAAATGAAATGGGCATGCACCACCTTTTTTCCCAGAAACTCAGCTCTCAGCAGGTTTTGGGACTGTTTGAAATTCACAAAACCAGAGAAAAGCTTTCATTTTTGACAGGGAAATAATGCATCTGGCATCAGGATATTAATTTCCCAGCATTACATGTTTTAGCTTCTCGTGATTAGCTGGTAAGGCTTTGAACACAATTCTTCATTGTTACTTTTGAAAATGATAGTGTGATTGTGGAATAACGATTTGTCTATCATAGGTCATGTTCCTAAGACCCAAAACGGGCTACACAAGGGAGCGTTACTCTCGTGGCTGGTACTTTTTAATTTTTAATTCATCAATTTTCTCATGTTTTCTGCTCTTTTTTTTTCCCAGTGTGAAATGAGCCATTAGGAATAAATTCTTCCTTTCCCATTTTTCTTTGTTCTTAAGCCCACTTCTTTCCTGGAAGACTTCTAAAGCCACACACTGTTCATATCATGGGCTCATGTCAAAATCTGTGTTAAGTGACTCTGATTTCTTTGGAGAGAGTAAGAGGGTTAGGTATCGTAAATAAATAACACCGAGGAGGCATTTCCCTTGTTTGCTTACCATTTCTAACTCAGGAGTTTAGACATGAACTCTTCTGATGACGCTGCCATGCTCAACGTGGCGAGGGCTCGGTTCAAGGGCTGCGGCTTTTGTGTTGTGGAGGCATGACACAGCAGGGGTGTGGAGGGAAGATCAGATTGGCATCCGGAGGTCAGGAAACCTGGGACTGACCCCTGACTCTTGTTAATTGGCTTTGTGGTCTTGGACAAATCATTCCCTTTCTCTGGGTCTCGGTGTATATACCCGCCGTGGGTGAGTATTAGTGTGTGTCTGTCTATGTGTGTGTTTGTGTATCAGCACCAGGGGCTACTCTCCAACTCTAAGCCTGAAGAATCCTCAGAATTTGGGTGCAGCTGGTTACTGATAGCTCCGGAATGCTCTGTACTTTAAGGTTACATAACACTTTCAATTAGACATTCATATCAACAATAAGAAACTGGTTGGCACAAAAGATATGCTCTTGCTCAAGTGGGGACTTTGCACCCTGAATGTGTCACAATGAGCTCGAGCTTTCATCCTAAAGGCAACCACCACACCAGCTTCTCTCCCAGGGTCCCCTCGCACAGTGGCGTCTCAGCACACATCTGAGAGGGCCGGAATGAGCGCTGACCCTCTCTTGATCCGTGTGGCAGGACGATCAGGAACCGTTACGTAATCTGGGTCAATGGGGTCGGAAGAAGAGTATGACGTTCTATCTGTATAGCTTCGAGGTTCTGGGGACTTGGGGATTTCGCCTCAGTTTCAAGCTGTTCTTGGAAGGTAAGGAGGGGAAGTCTGTAATTACTGTTTGCAGTTGTTTTGAAAATGGAGAGCACTTTAATTAGAGCCTTGCACTCAGCTGAAGCACAGAAATGGTGAGAAAGGAGCCCGTTGGTTTGGCAGGTGTGTTTGCCAGGTTCCGAGTGCAGGCTTCCTTGCAACGTCTAAGGCGGTGTGCTCTCCAAGGTCAGGCACCTGGTGAAACTGCATCCATTTTCAGATAGAGAGGGCGGGAACAAGGAGCCACCAGCCCTGAAGTACTCTGTCCTCGCAACTCTGCAATGTAGTATTGTTTGCCCCACGTTCTGGAAGTGAAATGTGGGCTCGGAGATATGGAGTATCTTGCTCAGTCTCCAGCTGTTCCTGAATGACAGCGCTGAGCAAGATTTTAAATGTCCTCTGGGAGGCTTTCAGTCAATGCATGTTATGCCCCCTTTCCGCTATGGCCGCAGGATGTCTGTCTGGCATCCAGCTTGTGTCCTTCCTTCCAAATTTCTAGACAACACCGTGGTGCTAAAAAAGCAAGCGGAAGATTTGACATGGGTAACAACACATGGGCTATTTGTTTATCAACAGACTTCTGAATTCACCAGGATTTTCGTTGGGACATCAGATTTCTTTGAACTCCATGTTGTCAAAGGCAGATTCAGAAATAAGCCAAGCATGACTCTGAGAGGGTTAGTGCCAGTAGCTCCCTGGGAGAAGCTTAAAATAACTCCTTTGGGTGCCACACCTTCCCGAGTTCTGTGGGAAGGACTCGCAGACAGACGCATGGGATGTTTTAGAAGATGCAGCTCTCTTGCTTCTCCTGAAAAGGGATGGAGAGAAAAAGTTATGTAACAGAGGCTTTCATAAAGACCGTTTCTCCTTTCCTGGTTGCCGTACAAGTTAATCCTCCCCCAAACAGCAAGCTAGAGCAGGAATTGGGAGAAACACAGAAAAGACCTTCAAGGCTCACCCCCAGTTCTTAGGAATCGCTAGGACTCAGGAAGAAAGGTACATCTTGAAGGACTTTTCACGCTACCGAATAGAAATGCCACCATAGCAGATATCGAGGGTGGCCTGGGTTGCTCCTTTTGGATTCGCTGCTTCTGTTCTTGGCTGTGGGTCCGCAAAACTGGCCGAGGGTCAACTTCGCCCAGGACAGGAGATTCCAGAATCCCATCTGCAACACACGATTTACAAAGAGTGAAGGAAAAAATCACCGAAGTACACTCCGCCACACCGCTCGGCTTCACATCCTGGTAATGATCCTCAGACTAGGTTTCTTCGCCGGCTGTTGAAAATATTTCCACCTCTGATGCCAGCCTTGCCCATGTCATGCGAGTGATGTCTTAACAAGCAGACCCTTCCCCCCGCCCCCGGGATCCCTGAGCTACTTATATGCCAAAAGCTTCAAGTTTCGTGATAGGTGATTAATGAGAAAAAGCAGGCAGAAAGAGTTAGAAGGCTCAGTTACAATTCATCTGTGATCTGTAAAATACCAACAGCGTCTTAGCTGTCAACACAGTTTTTTTTTATTTGGTCAATGAGGAATAACATTACATGTCCCCCGTGGGGCCCACGGAGGTGGCATCTTCTGCCCCTCAACATTGAGGGAACCAGTGCCCAGTGGCTTCAGCTTTGGGCCAGATTTCTAATATGTGCAGTTATTAAAAAGTAGAAAATGCAGAAGTTGCTTTGCAGAGGCACTGGAGGAGATTGGGAGGCAGCCGAGTCCGTGGCCTCTGATTTGCGATTACCGTGATCGGTTATTTGGGACCTGGTTGCAGAAATGACTGAGCATCCGTTTCCAGCATCAAGACTCATACAGTCATTCCACCCAAGAGTGTTCGCTGCTGTCTTTGTATGTGGCTTATGACACTTTATGTGGACGAAAGCCTACACCTTTGCAAGCCCTTCCTGGTGGACTAAGAGAGGCGAGTCTTTGAATTTGCTAGGCTAAATGCCTGGGCCAGCCAGCATTGTTGAAGCCTGAGTCACAAGGTCAGGTAGTGGTGTCTTGGGAGGGTCGACGTGTTCCCAGTTGGTTCTGTTTCTTATCATCTGTGATATGCTGCTGTATCGCGTCTCATTCAGCATCACCAAGCAATCAGCGCAAATAGGGATCGCCAAGGGCATTTTCCCGATGTCTCAGGTTTCTCAGCTGATATCTGCTAATATGTTCTGGAGAGCCTGGTCCACACAGGATTCTTAATTCCTCTTAACTCAGTAGATAGAATGATAATGACAGTGGTCTTTTAAGATCAATATTGATAAGTGATATTTTTATTTATTTTATTTTAAAGATGTGGGGTACAATTCAGGGTTAGGTATACACATGGTCATTATGCGGGTACCCCCGTTGATGAGATGTGTCCTCCCTCCCTCCCCTGGCAGTTTCCCACTACTGCCAATCCCTTTCTTACCGTATTATGATCATCGTTCAAGGTCCACTTATTAAGTGATATTTTTTAACAAAGTGAATGTGCGAGCTTAAAATGATTAATGGATGGCTACAACTCCCTTTAACCTGCCGTGAGGGCTTTATTAAACACTTCCAAAACAGCGAGCCCAGCGTTGCCATGTCAAAGCCTAAGGGCGCCATGAAAGCCGCATCCTGCGTTCTTCATCCAAAAAGCCAGCGTGGAAAAATACACCTGGTTTCCAAAAGGGAGTGTCAGGACAGGTCTCCGTCAGGTTCACCGACAAGACCGACACAGCATAGGTCTGAGCGTTCCCTGTGGATGCAGCTTCCACACCAGGGCTGGCTGTCCTTGTGTCCACTCAAGGACGTCTCCGTGGTGTTTGGGAGCCGCTCCCGTCCATCTGTGCCAGCCTGGCCTGGTCGGGGCGTGCCTCTCCCTGATTCCTGGGACCCATGCCTCCTCCCTGTCATTCTCTCATCAGATGCCAGCTGCCAACAGTTTAACGACAACTTACTGAGGGTCAGCTCTGGTTCCAGGCCCTCCTAGGCACGGAGGCTTCCGTGGTGGATGCAAGATAGCTGCAGTTCCTCATGCACCACTGGCAAATCTGGGGCGTCTGTCCTTGCCCCGGGGTCTTAAGGGGTCTGTTCAAAACCTGGAGGGCTTAGCTGTTGCAGTACGTGGAGGCAGCTGGGCAGGATGGGGGCCTAGAATCTGTACTGAGCGAGAATCACTGGTGCTCAGGGGCGGCTAATCGCTAATGTCCCTTCCTGCTCCAAAGTGCTCAGAACGTGGCCCTGCGTCATGCTGGCTGCTCTCCCCACCTCCACCCTCTGCAGTGCTACCCCGGCCACTCCCCCTGCTCCACCCCCTCCGCCTGCTATGGTTTGTTTTCCATTGGGCACCCAGAGTGAGCCTTTTAAAGGATCCCATCTGCCCTCGGCTCTGAGATTCCCAGTGGTGCTCCCTGTATCCCTGAGAGCAACAGCCAGGGGCCTTAGGTCACCCCAGTGCCCAATACAATCTGGCCCTCTGTCTTACTTCTTGGCCCACCATGTGCCCCCCTGCTTCGCCACATTGGTCCTAGAACCCACCCAGCTGCCAGATGCTCTCTTCAAGGAGCCATGGGACCTGCAGAAGGTGGCCGAGCTGACCGTCCAACCCAAGAGGGGTCCAGTCCATTTCTAGAAGTAGGCAGGAGCAGCCCATCTGTCCTGCACTGCTTTGAAAATCAGTGTAGGCGGATACTCTGAAGCCCACTTGGGCAAGTCGTCCCAGGGCTGCCCGCCACTGTAGCAAAAGTTGATTTACAAGCAGCTCTTGAATTCCCAGCACCACATGGTAGGGCAACTCATCATTAGACTGACTTGTCAAAGTGGCTGTAGACGTCTCTTTCAGACGAAGCTTCTAAAAATGGACTGGACCCTTCTTGAGCCAGACTGTTAGCTCGACCACCTTCTGCTCCTCCCTGTCTTCCTTCCTTGAATATTTGTGGGACACCTGCTATGTCCAGGGCGTCTGGGCCCTGCGACATGCCTCTGTGTGGCTTTATCTCTGGCTATCACTCTTGCTTTCATACAGATGGAATAGTGAGGCCTGGAATGTCTTCCTGTGACCTTTTTTCCCCTTCCCTTCCCAAGGATGACTTGTCCCTGTCTGGTTATCAACAGGGCCCTCCTGGGGCCTAGGTTAAGCAAACTGCACTCAGAGATATCGATCCCTTGGTGAGAAGGAGGGAGAGACGGTCCATGTGGACAGATTCACCTCCAAGGCGAGCCGAACGCGTAACTGGAAGTCTGTGGAGTCTTTTGGATGAGCTGCAGGGTCGGCTTGTGGCGCTGTACTTGGTGTTCTGGAAACCAGCCTGCCAGCAACGTGTTCATGCCAGCGTGAAAAAGGCCGTGACAACTTGAGACCCTTCCGGGTCCTGCTCGCTGCAGCTGCTTTTCCTTGAGTCTTACGGAGGGAAGCGTGTCCACTCTTAGCATTGCTCTTCCTTGGGAGTCCTGCCGTGGACACATCGCTCAGTCTTTACTGGAGGCCACAAGGCCAGGGTGGTGCGTGGGATGACGGCGAGTGGGTTGTTCTCCGCTTTCCACAGACGCGGAGGCAATTGGGGAAAACGTGTTATGTAACTACCTGTAGCTAATTAGAGTGATTGACGTACCCTGGAAGGCAGAGGTGGGAAAGATGGGCTTGGGGGTGGGGTTGGAGGCATTTGACCTGGGCCTTGAGAGGTGATAGGGACTAGCTGAGCAGAGATGAGGGGGAAGCCTTTCCAGGTAGGAGGACAAGTGTGAGCGGAAGCAGAGGCTTGCTTATCCGGCTTAGGTGACAAGTGATGCCCAGGGCTGGAGCCTTGGGCTGAGGCCATGCAGGCTGAGATTACGCTGATCACTCCCACTCAGACGAGTGGATCTCAAATGCCAGGCTAAGGAGTGTTCCCTGTCTTATGAGTGCTGGGGAGCCATGGGAGGGGCTTGAGTGAGCATATGGGTTTTAAAAGTTGCTTGTGGCCTTGTTTGTGGCCACAAGTATCTGTATATTGTAGGAGAGGGCAGATATGTAAAATACTCCGGAAGAAGCTCCGTGCAGGTGTGCTTGTCCGGGTGTGAGCTCTGGCGCTGTTTCTCTAGCAAGGGTCTCCAGTGACCTGTATCTACTGACCATCCTCCAGGCCCCTTTGCCCGGCACCAGCTCCACCCGCCCTGCTGGGGCTCAGAGGGAAAGCGAGGCAGCCGTTGGCTCCAGGCCTCGCTGCCCAGCCACTGTGGACTCCAGCCAACAGGAAACGGAGCGGGCAGTGGCCCAGCCTGATTCACCGAGCCGTGGGTCTCCCTGTGCCTCTGCAGACGCATTCAGGCTGCTCCTGGCCTAAAAACAACGCTCCCAGACCTACATCCACAGTCGAGAGAATCCAGGGCATGTGTATGCCGGCCAGCTTCCCTGCAGTGGGTAGAAAGGGGGGTGGGTCGGTGTCCAGGACCAAAGTGTGTGCCCCTCTGACCTTTAACTTTGAAGCCAGTATCGGAGGCCCATCATTCATTGCTGTTTCGGATGGAAGTAATCTGCCTGCCTGCTGGACAGGTGGGGCTTGAAGAATGTCCCAGAGTCACTGGTGGTTGTGCAGCCGTTTCCCCTACCTTCACCTTCTCATGGCTAAGGGGAGGTGGGTTGGGAAGCATGTCCCCCAACCTGTGCAGAGAGTCTTAGCTGTTTCCTGAGGAGATTGGGTCTGGCCAAGAGCCTTCTTCACAGCCGACTGACCACAAAGCATCCCGGCAGTTTGCCTCCTGGTACAGATCCGCTGCCCTCTGGATGGTTCCCTGCCTCAGGAACTGGACCCGGGACCCTGTATGTTGTAGGAGAGTGAAGATGTGTAAAATGGTCAGGAAGAAGCTGTGTGCGGGTGTGCTTGTCCGGATGTGAGCTCCAGTGCTATTTCCCTAGCAGGTGTCTCCACTGACCTGTATCTGCTGACCATCCTCCGGGCCCCTTTCCCCATCACTGGCTCCACCCGCCCTGCCGGGGCTCGGAGGTAAAACGAGGTAGCCACTGGCTCCAGGCCTTGCCCTCCATGGGTCCCGCGGACAGGTCAGCAAACTGAGGCCAAGAGAAGTGAAGCGGAACGCGGGCAGAGTGCAGCAGAGAATCACGCTGGAGTCGGTCATGATCCTTGGGGCTGGCCAGTGCCCAGTGCCTGCTGCTGGCGGAAGTCCATGCGCAAGGGGACGGTGCATCCTCACGCCGCCTCGCCGCCCAGCAGGCACGGGGGACACGGCTTTCTCCTTGTTCCTCTGCCTGTCCTCTTGGAAACCGGGCCCAGAGCCAGGGGGCTGGGCATGCTCCTGGATCTCTGACCTTTTTGCTTCTGTGTTGCTGAAGTTTAATGCAAGCAGAGCAAGGAATTGAATAGCACGTTTTCAGAGCAGATTAGAACGGCTGTCAGGCTGTGGGCATGGAAATCAATGAGGCCGAGTTCTCGGCTTGCAGCTCCGGGGCTCGGGAAATGCACCATCATTCCTGGGAAAGCCTTTCATTCTGACTCCAGGGCCCCTGGCTCTTGGCTCCCTCTCCTTCTCTTGGCTGTCTGTTCCCTGGATTCCTGGGATGAGCCCTGCTCAGGACCACACTCATTGCTCGCGGCCTGTTAGTGACGGAGCGAGGGCTTGCAGCCTGGAAAGGGAGACTTGCTCAGCGGGAAGTTCGCTGGGCTTCCGGGGCAGCCTGGCTCTCCCGATTCTTGCGCACCTTATAGGCAGGCTCTCCCAAGTGCTTGAGAAACTGGTGACTGTTCTGCTGGCTGACTCCACAACAGCAAACCTGCAGGGTTTTATCAGGCGGATCTGGAAGTACAGTTCCCACTCATAAAATGCATCTCACAGCTGCATGGGACATAGAGTTGTTTGCAAATTTTCCTAGTAATTACCCCCAAACTTGGTAAATATATGTGTTGGATAAATAATCTTGGGAGGCCCATAAATTATTGCGGTCTCGGACAGAAGGAATCTACCTGCTGGCACATTTCACCACCTTATTGACTCTTATTTTAATGAAAGAGGAAAGCAAAGTGATAAAAACTATCCTCATGGGATGAGGACTCAACCTGATGAAAGACGGTAAAACGGTTTGGAAGATGTGTGGGTGCCATGCTGTTATGCAGGGTAATTATTACGAAGACATTCTGGGCCTCTGACCTCAGAATGTTTTTTTGTTCTTCTGGGCCTGGGACCTCCCAGATTCTCCTGTGCTTGGCTGGCTGACTTTGTCTCAAATCCCACCATCGAAATGGTAGTTCTTCAGCGAGGGTTTGGTGGCCGTCACAGCTGTTTCAAGGGACATGCACCTTTTTTTTTAGGTTGGAGTCTCATTTTAGGTTGGACTCTCACTCGCCCAGGCTGGAGTGCAAAGGCACACTGCTCACGGCCACCACAGCCTCGACCTGCTAGGCTCAGGTGATCCTTCCACCTCAACCTTCCAAGCAGCTGGAACTACAGGCGCGCCCTACCACACCTGGCTTATTTTTTTTGATTTATGGTAGAGACGAGGTCTCACCAAGTTCCCCAGGCTGGTCTCGAACCCCTGGACTCAGGCATTCCTCTCGCCTCGGCCTCCCAAAGTGCTGGAATTACAGACTGAGCCACCACGCCTGGCCGGGACATGTACCTTTTGTTTGAAGCCATTCTCAGGGTCAAACTGTGGAGCACTGGACCGGCCTGGGTTAAAGTCTGGGCTGTCCTCTAACTCCCAGTATGACCCTTGGGCAGTTGGCATTAGGCTCTGTGAGCACTGTTTTCTCTTCTGAGAAATGGGTATCATAGTAGTCATTAATGACAATCCCAGCTTTTGAATGCTGGCTGCTTCCTGTGGGTGGGGACCCTGGACTGAGAAGTACTTTCCATGGACTCTTTGGTTGAATCTGCACAACAGCTCGATGACATAGTGGCTTTTTGTTACTCTCGTTTTACAGATGAAGACGCTAAGGCTTCATTGCTGCACGCAAAAGCACCGCCAAACAGTAGCTATCAAATACTAATAGTCATTTATTTTGCTCAGCTAGGCGGTCCTTGCTGGGCCCACACGCGAGGTCGCAGTCAGACTGTGGCTAGGGCTGGAATTGTCTGGAAGGCTTTCTCATTCACGTGTCTGGCATCTGGGCTAAGAAGAAGCACCCAGCCTGGGGGTGGTGGGGGCTCGATCGCTCTGCGGGGACTTTCCGTGTGGTCTCTCCAGCATGGCAGCCGAGTTGCACGTCCTACATGTGGCATACCGTGGCATGTGTCCCAGGAGAGAGCTGGAGAAGATCTGTCTGTATCATCTTTGGTGAGCGAGCCTTGGAAGTCAGTCTGAGTCGCTTCTAGTATGTCATTAGAAGCAAGTCTCTGAGGCCAGCCCGTGGGTGGGGGAAGTTAGACTCCATCTCTTGGTGGGAGTAGTACAGAAGACTTTGTAGCGTGTTTCAAGCCATGTGGAGAGCGTAGGGGATTACATGGAGTAGACCACTGGAAGGCCACAGAGTGCGGTATGACCCAGACGGTCAGATCCTGACCATGGCCTGTCACCCCTGTACTGTTTTAAAGGACACAGCACCGCGTGCTCTGTGAAACTGGAGCTCTGAACATCTGCACTCTTTCCCATTGACTCTCCAGGCATCCTTCCCGAAGACAAAGCTAGGTGTGTGTCCCAGTGCTGACCCTTGGTTCAGAGCCTGGTACCAGCCCCTGGTGCAGCCCACCTCCCCTCACCTCTTTTCTGCTGGCCCACTGGCCTCTCTTCTCTTCTTTCCGAGCCATGACCTTACTTTCTTGGGTCCAGGGCACTAGTGCCCTCATGGGCCCCTTCCCCCATAAAAAATATTAAAAATGTGTATTATGACAGAGTTGATATAAAGATGCATCGATAAATGTTGTCTATCAATGCATTATCTTCTACCTAAAAGATTTTTCCTTCTGATTTTATTTTATTTATTTATTTATTTTTTTGAGTTGGAGTCTCACTCTGTCGCCCAGACTGGAGCGCAGTGGCCGCTCCCGCCCACCGCAGCCTCGACCTGCTTGGCTCCGGCGATCCTTCCGCCTCAGCCTTCCAAGTAGCTGGAACTACAGGTGCACGCTACCACACTCAGCTAATTTTTGATGTATCATAGAGACGAAGGCTCACCAAGTTGCCTGGGTGGGTCTCGAACCTGCGGACTCAGGCAAGCCACTTGCCTCGGCCTCCCAAAGTGCTGGGATGACAGGCTGAGCCACCGAGCCCGGCCTTCCTTCTGATTTTAAAAGACACAGAATCACTCCTGTGGGCCCCAGGCTCTGGGCCTACTACTGCCTCTGATGGAGAGGTGGGCTGCTTCCCTCCTTCCCTGCCACCGCCTCCTCTTTCTCCTCGTGTTCCACTGTTCTATCCTGGTCACCACTCGCGTCTATTCTCCTCTGAGAACTCCCGAGTTCTCTGTATCCCCAGGCGCGCTCCAGGACTCACAGCAGACTTTTCCCAGTGACTCTGGGCCTCCTCTCTCTTGCGGTCTCCCTGAGGACAGACCTTCCTTGTGAGGGGGAACTTAATACAAGACTCATCTCCCCTGTAGGCCCATGGAGGCGTCATTCCGGTCTGGTTTCTGGTGGTCTCTGAAAGCACAGCCCTGGGAGGGCCTCGCTGGTTGATTTCCTGGCAGCGGGAGTCGAGGGCACCTTGTAGAGAGACACCATCCCAAGGGGCTGCTCTTGGGGCTTCTGCATCTTGGCAGGCATGAGAAGTCGCCAGAGTCAGACAGCCCCAGCCAGCGCCTCCAGCCAGGAATCTCCCTCTTAAGAAACAGCTTTCGACTGAGCAGTGGTTCCATGCCAGTCCCAGTGGTGGGCACTTCACAGGGCCTGCCTGGTCTCTGGCTTCATGGGACTTAGAGGGGCAGAAAGGCAGGAAAATAATCAACAAATGCTTGTGAGCGGTAGGAGGTTGCAGGTCTCGCTATGTTGCCCAAGCGGGAGTGTGGTGG